>CAUYLG010040127.1:0-94403 GCA_963573385.1 Cacajao melanocephalus | reverse complement strand
AAAAAAAAAAAAAAAAAAAAAAAAAAAAAAAAAAAAAGCAAAGCACAGCAGCTGCAGGCATGTTCTCAGGTCCTTGAATACCTCCAAGCCCAGGGAAGCCACATAGCTGCCCACCCTGTATTTGAACCTGTTGACCCCCTGTCTGTCTCCCTGTTACTTCTGCCTTTGATTAGTTCTCTGTGTCGGGGCCTCTGAAGACAACTAATCCCCACTCTCCTTGGCAGTGCTTGAGTGTTTAAAGACCATGCTTCTGTCCCTCTGCCCTCTCCGAGGTCTCACCACTGTCAGTGCTCTCTGCCCCCATAAGCAGTCCCCATACACCAGGACTGATGGTACATTCTCTTCCTCAGATCTAAGCCAGACATTAAAATGGAGCCAAGTGCCGGGCGGCCCATGGATTACCAGGTAGGTGGGTGGACACCTGGAGATCTCATGCCTTTCAGACTCTGCTCTAGTCGGGGGTCCTAGCTGGATGTGCATTATACACTATATTGAGGCAAGGATCCAGGGGTCATCGAGAACCACCTGTTGAATGTAAGTTCCCAAGGTAAGCTTGTTCCTGGGAGGCATTCCTAGAAGTATCATCAGTAGAGATACAAATCCAAAGAGAAGCTTGAGAACTCTGCTTATGCTGATCAAAGCCCTTCCAGTATTTCATGTTTAGCACTGGACTTCATAGACTGAGAAGCACCTAGAAAAACCTTAAAGAGACCAAAGAGAACTACAGAAAAGTATTCAAACAGTTAAAATAAGAGCCTTTGAAGAAAGTTTTCCTGGTATGATGTTTAAATTGTTGTTTTCTATTATTTTATTGCTGGAAATAATGTCAATTCTGGTTATCTCTGGATGGTGAGAATGCGAGTGATATTTTTCTTCTTTTTGCTTTTCTGTATTTTCTGAGATTAACACAACTTTTTTATTTGTGTGCTTCTAAGACTAAAGATAAAAGACTGAGGCAAAGTGAGGTTGACAGCTGTAAGATTGTGAATGTGGGTCAAGCACAGTGGCTCACACCTGTCATCCCAGCACTGTGGAGGGCTGAGGCAGGCAGATCACGAGGTCAGGAGTTCAAGACCAGCCTGAACAATGTAGTGAACTCCTGTCTCTACTAAAAATACAAAAATTAGCCAAGCGTGGTGGTGTGTGCCTGTAGTCCCAGCCACTAGGAGACTGAGGCAGAAGAATCACTTGAAGCCGGGAGGTGGAGGTTGCAGTGAGACGAGATTGCGCCACTGTACTCCAGCCTGGGTGACAGAGCAAGACTCTGTCTCACTTAAAAAGAAAAAAAAAAAGATTGTGAATGTGGCCGACAGTGCAGGCAGTACAGGTGATGAGCACAGCTGGTGGCTGCTGGGACACCATGTCTCAGCAAGGGCCCAGGGACCCTCCATTGCTCCAGATCCTCCCTTGGAGGCTAACAAGACTCAGCTATAGATCAGAAGTCTGCTGGGCATTCTCACTGAGTGAGAATACTGGCTGGTCAGAGGGGACAGGGCTTTCCCACCTGGCTGCCACTGCACTTCCTGTCCTGGGGGTGTTCCGTCTGGGTATCAGCACCAGGCCCCAGAATCAGAATGAGCCCCATTTCCCAGGGTAAAGCTTTATCTTTGATGCCTATTTCCCAGACCCCATGCGCACCAACTTTTCTTTAAGGACAGTCCCACCTCCCCTCACTCAGGTGATGATGGAAAGCATGAGATGGCACTTTTCTATGTCAAAGGTACATTTGGCCATGTTTTCTCAAGAATATACCTCATCTCTCTTCATCTTTGATTTTGTTAGTTTCCATCTACTCAGCAACTGTCTTCCCAGGTGCCTGACAAGCAGCCTAAGGCAGTGTCAAATGGACCTATGGTTTTAAACAATTTCAAGCCATTGGGTTCCTTGGAGATTTGAGAATCCTGGCCCCTCCCCTCTGCCAAAACCGAAACATAGAGTGTCCTGAGACTTCTGAGGGCTTTTCCAGGGGATTGGGCTCAGGGCTTTGTTTCTCTGTGTCCTGAGAACAGGAAAATTCCAAAGCACAAAGACTCCAACTCAGATATCATGCCACTGGCCTGAGAGGTAAGGGCACATAGAAAATAGTCATTATTGTTCATGAAACTTATTTTTTGAAGGTTTGTTCTCAGAACTGTGCTAGGGCTATATATGTTTTCATCAAAGTTAATGTAATTCTTCAACCACCCAAATATAGGTGTTACTGCACTTTAGAGGTAAGAAGGTGATGCCCCAGGAAGGTCAAGAGCTGGTCCCAGGTCCTTGCCACAGTTAGCCAAGGCTAGAGCCAGGGTTCAAGGCCGGGGGTGTCTGGCCACAGCCATCAGAGCAATTGACTTCTCTATATCAAGCCTTCTAGACAGCTGCTCCCTTCAGTCCCTGGTTCGTCTTCATCTTGCTACTTAGTGCTTGTTTTCCAAACTTTTTCAACCTGCTTCCTACCAGAGACTTTTATTAACTGAACCAGACATTTTCCCCTTCAAAGACTTTTTAAACCTGAACTGAACAAAACAGTTGTTGTATTTAACTTGGTAGCACAGTATTTCCCAACAAGTTCATTCACCACTAACCTTGCAAGCATTAATACACTTTGAGAGAGTGCTAGAGGATGCAAATATGAAATTATTTTCACTTCCAATAAATCTGATGTATAAAGCAATAAAACCAGGCCAGGCACAGTGGCTCACACCTGTGATCCCAACACGTTGGGAGGCCAAGACGGGTGGATTGCTTAAGGCCAGGAGTTCAAGACCAGCTTGGCCAATATGGTGAAACCCCATCTCTACTAAAAATACAAAAATTAGCGAGGCCTCAAGATGGAAAGCATAAAAACCAGGACTAGGCGCAGTGGCTCACACCTGTAATCCCAGCACTTTGGGGAGCCAAGGCGGGTGGATCACGAAGTCAGGTATTTAAGACCAGCCTGACCAACATGGTGAAACCCTGTCTCTACTAAAAATACAAAAAATTAGCTGGGCATGGTGGCATGTGCTTATCTTTGGAGCTACTCAGGAGGCTGAGGCAGAGTTGTTTGAACCTAAGAGGCGGAGGTTGCAGTGAGTCAAGATCACGCCACTGCACTCCAGATTGGCAACAGAGCAAGACTCCATCTAAAAACAAAACAAAACGAAACAAAAACCAACCACTCTCTTGGCAGGGGGAAGATGACTTTCCGCTGGCTTATCTTTGGTAGATGCCAAAACTATGTCTGTCTGCTTCCCAGTCTTGAGTTACAGAAAACCTTTTTTTAATGTTGGTGGGAGTGTTCGTTGTGGAAAAATTCATAGGGCTTTAAAAAATCTTTGGCAAAAAAAGGTTCATGGAAGTTAAAACTCTATAAACTGTTGTGCAAAGGAGGACTTCTAGTGTCTGTTTGCTCTCTTCACAGTAAACTTCTCAGAGCTAAGTTAGTTAGTCCTATTTCCTTTTTAGCTCCCTGAAGAAGTGGTGAAGATTGAACTTCTGTGAAGCTCCAGATTCTAAGCTTTGACTTCAGTCCCTTTGGCACTTCTCGTTCCAAATAGAAATGTTTGCTTCCTAGCTCAAGCGCCACTTCCTTTGTAAATACCCCATTTCCTGGCAATGTTTTCATTATCATCGGAATTTCTATTTCCTTAACATTATTACTTCCGATGTGTAGATTTTTCATTGCCTTCAGAATATTTTTAAGACTTTGATGGACACTGGATGCTCACTTCAGTGGTCATTGTTTTTCATGAAAAGGGAAGATAATTCCCTTGAGTAAAGTTATACTTAGATGTTGCATCAAAGTACAACTAAAATATGAAATCTCCAAGATGAGAGGCATGAAGAGCAGCCCTCAGAGTCTCATTAGAAGAATGTACTGAGGTCCACGCTCATCCTAGCTGGGGAAAGGCTTTTCTGTTAAAATACGAGCTTGAGAGGGGCAAATGAGTCCATTCTAAGCATCGTGTAAAATCTCACCGACTTGAGAGATCAACTGCTTAGCTGAAGGGAGATTCTATTGGAGTCACTCCCATTTTATAGAGCTTTCTGCTGTTCAGGATGCATTTTGACACACGTGATGTCATTTAACCCTCATACAATCTTATGGGTAGCTGGTATCTCTGCTTGTAACTGAAAAACATAAGGCTATGTCATCATTTGCTGTCACACCTGGCAACATGTCAGGTCTGGGGTTCAATGCCAAGTCCAGCAACCCCAAATCCATGCCTCTATCTTACCATGGCCACCCTGACAGGAACTGACACCTCCAAATCCAAAATGAGACCTGATGGCTTAAAATGAGCATTCGGGAAAAGTAGTAGTGACGTCAAAAATTACCAGTGCTCTGGCTCTCTCTCTGTCTCTCCTTATATCTTTTTAGCTTGAAAAGCCAGTAATTGGCTGGGCGAGGTGGCTCACGCCTATAATCCCAGCACTTTGGGAGGTCAAAGTGGGCAGATCACCTAAGGTCAGGAGTTCAAGATCAGCTTGGCCAACATAGTGAAACCCCATCTCTACTAAAAATACAAAACTTAACTGGGCATGGTGACATGTGCTTGTAATCCCAGCTACTCAGGAGGCTGAGACAGAAGAATTGCTTGAACCCAGGAGGTGGAGGCTGCAGTGAGCCAAGATCATGCCACTGCACTCCAGCCTAAGCGAAAGAGTTAGACTCAGTCTGAGGGAAAAAAAAAAAAAAGCCAATAATCATTTGTGGTAAGCTCCACAAGGATGAATTTGTTGCAATCCCACCTGTGCCTGGCTCCAGCAGATTTCTAGGAAGCATTTGTCACATGAATGAACAACTGAAAAAAGGCTTCCCAAGATAGAAGTAAAATTCCAGGGAGCTGGAAGCCGCTTTAAGGACACAGCCAGGCTGGAAAAGGTGGCTCAGGCAGGCACCAAAGCCAAACTGGCCACTCAAACAAAGAAATTCACCAAAAGGAGAAGCGGCAGGAATGTGGAAAGGGGGCCAAATTCCAGAAACACAAAGATGTATCAGAGGCCTGGCAGTTTTACATGAGAATTCCTGGAGCAGGAAATTAAATGCAAGTTAATGAAGACTTTAAAAGCTTTATTCCTGACTGAGTGTATTAAACCTGTGGCATGGGTTTGGCAGCTCTTTCTGAAGCAGAGCCATCAATGCTGGGGAAGAACACAGGGCACTTGGCATCACCTAGGAGCTTTAAAAAATATAAATGCCATTGAACTTGTTTCTTCTTACCTCTGTAGTTCTTTTAATTGTGACGTTAGGGTGTTGATTTTAGATCTTTCCTGCTTTATCTTTTGAGCATTTAGTGCTCTAAGTTTCCCTCTACACATTGCTTCAAATGTGTCCCAGAGATTCTGGTATGTTGTGTCTTTGTTCTCATTGATTTCAAAGAACATCTTTATTTCTACCTTCATTTCATTATTTATCCAGTAGTCATTCAGGAGCAGATTGTTTGGTTTCCATGTAGTCGTTGATAGACAGGGTAACGAAAATGTAGCACATATACACCATGGAATACTATGCAGCCATTAAAAAGGATGAGTTTATGTCCTTTGCAGGGACATGGATGAAGCTGGAAACCATCATTCTCAGCAAACTAACACAAAAACAGAAAACCAAACACCACATGTTCTCACTCATAAGTGGGAGTTGAACAATGAGAACACGTGGACTCAGGGAGGGAAATATCACACACCAGGGCCTGTCAGGGGATGGGGGCTTAGGGGAGGGATAGCATTAGGAGAAATACCTAATGTAGACAATGGGGTGATGGGTACAGCCAACCACCACGGCACCTGTATACCTGTGTAACAAACCCGCATGTTCTGCACATGTACCCAGAACTTAAAGCACAATAGGCAGATGATAGACAGATAGATAGATAGAGATAGAGATATACATAGATGCCAGGCCAGGTGCAGTGGCTCACACCTATAATCCTAGCACGTTGGGAGGCCGAGGTGGACAGATCACTTGAGGCCAGGAGTTTGAGAGCAGCCTGGCCAACATGACAAAACCCCTTCTCTACAAAAAATACAAAAATTAGCCAGGTGTGGTGGCGCTGGCCTGTAATTCCAGCTACTCAGGAAGCTGAGGCAGAAGAATCACTTGAACCCAGGAGGCAGAGGTTGCAGTGAGCCAAGATCATGCCACTGCACTCCAGTCTAGGCAACAGAGCAAGACTCTGTCAAAATAAAAATAAAAATAAAAATAAAAATGCCTAGGCTGCATACCCCGGGATTGGATTGGATGGTCTGGAGGTGGCCTGGGCATCAGGGTTTTTAATGCCTGCCCCTCCCCCTGCCCCGGCAAGTTAAGTCTAGTGAACACTGACTTAGAGATTAGCCAGCTCACACTCCTCTCATATGATGACACTGAGGCCTAAAGGGGGAAAGAGCCCAGGATCACCCAGCAGAAGAGAGGCAGTGGTCAGAGTGGAGCTCAAGAGCCCAGTGCTGGCTCCTGGGCCCTCCCTCTGGCCCTGCTGCCCCAGCCCCTGGACCCCTGCGGGACCAGGCTCCCAGGCTCAGGCAGCTTTCCTTCTGGCTCCCCCTTCTCCTGCCCACAGGTCAGCATCACGGTGATCGAGGCCCGGCAGCTGGTGGGCTTGAACATGGACCCCGTGGTGTGCGTGGAGGTGGGCGACGACAAGAAGTACACGTCCATGAAGGAGTCCACTAACTGCCCCTATTACAACGAGGTCAGTGGCCCTGTGGGGAAAGGGGCCTCCTTAAATGTGGCAGGAGGGTGGGCCCCAGCCCTACCCAGGAGAAACAGGAGTGGCTGGGAGTCAAG
Organism: Cacajao melanocephalus; assembly: GCA_963573385.1. Lineage (NCBI taxonomy): Eukaryota > Metazoa > Chordata > Mammalia > Primates > Pitheciidae > Cacajao > Cacajao melanocephalus. The sequence goes on along the minus strand of CAUYLG010040127.1, from coordinate 87,652 downwards.
GAGCACACAGGGCTACCAGCAGGGGTGACCTGTCCTGTTATAGCCCCCAGCACACTGACACACAGAGCCACATCCTCTGAACCTCCCAGTCTAGAGCCCAGGCTGGCACAGGTCTTTGACACGTACACGACCCGGGTGCACCCGTGCAGCGTCCAACAGTGCCTGTGAAAGAACCGCCCACCCCACCCCCAAGAGGCCTGGTCCCCACTGTTTTCCAGGCCTGAGCCCAGGGACAGGGCTGCCTCATTCCAATCCATGAGGCATTGGCACCATTAATAAGCACTTTCTACCTGCCAGGCGCACTCCTAAATCCTTCTGAGCTGGACCATCCCAAGTTGTCACTATCATTTCCCTTTTACACCAGGGGACAGTGAGACTTCCAAAGGTAGACCTTGTCCAACCTCACAGCGCCAGCATTGAGTTCTGGGTGCTCGCCCTTGGCATGCTAGTGGGGTTTTGCCCTCTTGGGTCAGCTCCTTCATGGTTGCCTGGACCTCTGTGGGCTTCCCTCCAGACCACTGGCCTTGACTTTCCGGCTATTTGAGGCCACATCAAGGGTGAGGGACCTCAGAGGCCATCTGCTTCAATCTCCCCATCTTACAGAGGAGGATACTGAGGCCTCCATGTGGAAGGGCCTGCTCACAATCTCAGAGAGTCTTGCTCATGGAGCAGAGGCCAGACTGCCCACCCAGCTTCCAGCCCAGGGCTCTGGCCACCATCACAAATGTGGCACCTTCGTTCCAGGGCTCCTAATGGGACCTCATCGTAATCAGCTCTAGGGAGGGATGTGAGAAATACACTCACTCATCCAAACCCAAAGAATGGACTTAGAGGCACAAAGAACAGCAAAAGTGAGACTTTTAATGGTGGTCTTGCAAGATCAAGTGTCTGGTGGGCAGGCACACCTGGGGCCACTACAGCAGGTCATTTATCTCCGAGCATGCAAGTCCCTCCCCCAGTTTCTCATTGGTTGAGTACAATGGGGTTACAATCTTCCCTGATGTCTCCTAAATTTCATTATCCCCCTTATAAGGTTATACCTTGGTTCCTTTCCCCGCTTAAGTTTCAATTTCCCAATAACAAAACTTTCTTCCCTTTTATGGGCCGACCCCTCCTCTACATTCTGTTTGCTTATCATGACCTTCTAGGTCCATGAGCCGTGCTGTTTGTTACATCCACAGGCTGGCTGCCAGTGCTTAGACTTATCATGCCTTGAAAATGAACCATTTAACATGCTTTCTCACAGGGAAGCCTAGACCTTTCCCCTATGCCTGAGCACACATCAGACTGGCCCAGAAGCCACTGGCTTGGTCCCTGACATCCCTTTCCTGGAGGGTCCCTCAGTCTGTTTCTCCTGGTGGCTCCAGGCAGTGAGGGGTGCCAGGCTGACCCAAGTAAGGCAGCCGAGTCCCGTCCCCTGAGGTGGGTGAGGGCTGAGGTGCCCCCTGTAGCATGGGGGAGAGCATTTCTCAGGCAGCTCTAGGAGTCCTCGGGCTATGCACCTGCAGGAAGAAAACCCAGGCCCACCTCTGCCCTTCAGCCCGGGCCTGGCCAAACTCTCCTCTGTGACCACAAATCGACTCTGCCCTCCCAGCTGCTTTCCCACAGGCCCCAGCGCTGGACAACCTGCTCAGGCCCCCCCAGCCCCAAGGACATTCAGGATTGACATCTCTGGCCTTACGTTAGGACACATCCTGGCTGGACAAGCCTCCGCCTAGATAGGCATCTATGTTCCCATGACAGGCATGGAGACAGGTCCCCGTGGTTACTTGATAGCAATGAAGCCACGTTTGCTGACTTGAGGGATCTCCCTCCACCAGGCCTCCACACCTCGGGTTTTATTCAAATTACTTCCTCTTCCCCAAGGGCACAGAGCTGCTCTCCCCAGTCTGTGGCTCCCCCAGAAAACTACTCACCTGGCAGGGCCCAGCTCAAATGTTCTTGCTACTGAGCAGCCTTGCCTGCTCTGTCTGGGTCAGAGGTCAGCACCCCCCTTTCTCCGCAGCAATAATGTCCCAGAATTGAGGTTGGTCCCTGGTGTCTCTGTCCTCCTGGTGGACTGGAGGCTCCCAGTCTCCTGCATTGCTGTATCTGTTCAGAGCCAGGCATGTACTCGGAGGGGTTCAGTAGCACTCACCCAGAGGAAGACACAACATCCACTGAACATCTGCCATGCGCCAGACAGTGGCACGCAGGGCAACATGGGGGCTGCCGAGATGAAGGAGGCACAGTTTCCACCCGGCACAGGTCCCCTCCTCATTTCAGCCTAGGATCCTTCTAAATTCCCTATTTGTAGCCTCTAAGACTGTTCATTCTGCACATCTGCGGACCATCTGAAATGTGTTTCTGATGATATTTTTGTTCTTTTTCACAAACCCAAGTAGCTCTGATTTTGTTTCTGTTTCCTCTAAACTAGGGTTTCTCAGACTCAGCACTATGGATGTCACGGACTGGATAAATTCTTTGTGCTGGGATTGTCCTGTGCCATGTAGGGTGCAAGCAGCATCCCTGGCCTCTACCCAGTAGATGCCAGAATCAACCCCCCTTAGTTGCAGCAACGAGGACTGTTTCCAGACATTGCCAAATGTCCCCTGGGGGTTAAAATTGCTTCCAGTTGAGACCGTCACTCTAAACTATCTTGCTATGATTCCTTTCAGCCCCAACTTCCTTTCCCTTTTCTTCTCTTCCTGTGCTACATTCCTTTTCAATGAGGGACATCCTCCTCATTGTGGGTACGTATTATTTCTAGCTAATTTTCTGAGTTAGTAGGAACCTTCCTTTGGCTCCATTAAAACAACAGAGGGAGGTGGGAACAATCAACATGACTTAGCAGATATCTAAGCTGTTACAAAAGGAAAATATGCTCAGGAAGTAACAGGAATTTGATTGCAGACAGCTCTGAGAGTTCAGGATTCTGGTCCTAGCTCAGCTAGCTCGGTCCCCTGGGGCTCGTTCAGCTCTAGGCATCTGGCCTGATGGCGCTGCCGGGCCCTGAGCCTGCCTGTGTGCAGGGAAGCTCACAACCTTTGCCCTTCCAGAACAAGCCGGCCATTCACAGACCAGACTAAGACTCTTTTCCTGTGTGTGCACCTGGCCCTGCCCTGGGCATCTTGGGAGGGCTGCCATCCTTCCTCCTGCCTAAAATCTACCTCTGGATCCTTCTCTTTCTACAGCCCAAAGAACCTGGCATTGCACAGCCCAACTTTGTCTTTGTTTTTCTTCCAGCGCCTTCTCCCTTACCTATAAGGTGTTCTACTCCAGCATATCCTAAGCACAACCACGAAGACCCACGTGTGCTCAAGGATAGGAACTAGGAGTCTGTCCTCTCTCCCTGGGCCTTTCCTCATTCCCACACACCTCTCCAGTGACCTCCTTTTTCCCTCCTCCCCTCCACAGTCAGACCTGTGCCTGGCCATGTGGATTGTCCTCACTTCCTCCCCCTAGTCACACCTCAATCTCTGCAGATTTTCTGCCTCTAGATGTCATTGACACTGCTCTCCTCAAGGTTGCCAAGGACCTAGCTGCTCCTGAGTATAATGCCCATGTCATCCTCCTCTCCCTTGATCGCCCAGTTTCTTTCCTCCGTCTGCCTGCTGCTCCTCTTGAGGGCCCTTTATGCCACTCTCCTGCTTCCTCTCCATCCATCTTCTCCAGCTCCATCTCCCCAACCTGCCTTCTTGGCTGAAAGGCTGTGGTTTCTTGGAGCCCTGTCCTTGGCCTGCTTCCCCTCCCATGCTCTCCCTCGGTATCTCCTCCATCCTCCAGGTGTCAGTGACCATCTGTGTGCTGACAATTCCCACATCCATATCCTCACCCACCTCCCCAGAGCTTCAGAACCCTGGCCAGCACCCGCCGGGCCTGTTAGTAACATGCACAGCTGTTGCTGTTTACGGTGTGCTTGCCATGGGTGCACACCTGGGTTAAAGGCTTGACCAGGTTGTCTCGTTGCAACTTTACAACCACACCTTGAAGCCCCCCCATGTGAATGGCACCCCTGGAGCAGTTCAATACAACAGCCTGGATCGTATCTCCACATTCATACGACAATAGGTCAACTGAGGCTCAGGGAAGAAAGTGAGTGACGCAGCAGTAACAGCTAGGTGGGGCTGGCTCTGAAGCCGGCTTTACCCTCAGGGCTCAAGGGCCAGCCCCAGCAGCCAGGAGCACATTCTCTTCGGACGTTTACCCCAAGCACCTTGGAAACATTTCTCCCTTCTCCCCCACGACAGTTCACCAAGGCAGCAGCCCCTCTACTCACTGCCCACACCCTTATCCTCAGCACCTGCACACCCAGGCCAGGGGAAGAGGTGGGGACTGCACATGTGCATGGCAGCCCACAGCACCAAAGGACAGGGCACACCCATGGCATCTCACATCTACCACCAACTAAGTGCTCTGGCACGCCATGGTTCATCTGCTCTGAGACTTGCATTATTTTACAGTTCAGCATCTCTGAAGTTGGGATGCGTCTCCTAGGCAGCCTTGTGGCTTAATGGCAATGTCCATGTGGCCTGTTAAACCGTAGTAGATCTTACATCCAGCAACCACTTCAGATTTGGTAAAATTTATGTTACCATGTCTCATCAGAGCCTCATAACAAGACTCTGAGGTGGGTGTCATCATCCCCACTTCACAGCTCAAGAAACTGAGGTTCAGAGAATGTGTTGCTTAAGGCCACACAGCTAGGAAGGTGCAGAAGTGGGACGAGAACCCAGGTCTCCTGGCCCTGTGCTCTTCTGAGCACAGTACAAGGGAGTAGGCTCTTCCATCTACTGTTCCCACTTCCTCCCTCACCCTACACTACCCAGCACCAGCCCCACCTAGGGGATAGGGCTCTGTTTCCTACCACCCACCACCAGGGTCAGTCAGAATCAGATGAGTTGCGCCTGCTGCTCCTCTGAACTTTGGGGTTCGGGGAAAACGGCCTGGGTACAGACACGCACTGCCAGGAGGGAGGGGCCCAGCACTGCCTGGGCTGCAGCTGCTGCCCACGGTGACAGCAGGCCTGGATCCTTCCCCCCTCCAGTACTTCGTCTTCGACTTCCACGTCTCTCCTGATGTCATGTTCGACAAGATCATCAAGCTATCGGTGAGTGGGGAGCAGCCCCTGGCAGGCAGGGCCACTCCCTTAAATTGCACCTTTGTGCAGACTGGAGAGGGGGTCCCCTCTGGCTAGACCCATCATAAAGAGGCAGCGCTGTGCCTAGACACATGGCTGGGCAAGTGGAGCACAGGCTGGATTCTGGCCCCTGCCTTCCGCTTTCATCGAGTGCCTCTGAATAGTGTATTCACCCGTACACAGCGGCTAGCGAGAAACTGGCATGGGCGGGAGGAGCTGATGCTGAGCCTCAGAGAGCCACCCACTCTGCCAAATGCCCCCCCGCTTCACCGCAAAGCTTGTGTCCCACCGCTCCCCCATGGAAACCTCATCCTCGCCGGGGCTAACAGGTGGCTGTGGTTCTGCCTGAAAGGTGATTCACTCCAAGAACCTGCTACGCAGTGGCACCCTGGTGGGCTCCTTCAAAATGGACGTGGGGACTGTGTACTCCCAGCCAGGTGAGTACCTGCGCACGGCCAGCCAGCCAAGATGTGTGTGGCTCAGGAAGTGTGATGCACGGGGCCCTTCCCTGAGCGCAGCCTGGCAAGGACTACAGTCTGATGACTGTTAGTACACACAGCCATCTGGCCTGCGGAGAAGTGGCGCGCACAGTCTGTACACAAATGCAGTGAGCAACTGTGCACCCAGTCTGGTGGGTTCTCACTCATAATCAGGTCAGTAACTCTGCACAGAGCCTGGAAGGAGCTCCAGCACACACTCAGGAGCACATGGCAGCCTGGCGCATCACTGGCCATATGCAGGCTGACGAGTACTGGCAGAGGATACAGTGAGGGAGACCCGTCACAGCCTGCAGAGGGGCTATGCCCAGACTCTGCCTCCTGGGCTGGCACCCACTGAGCAGAAAGGAACCCCCTTTCACCCCTCCTGAATAGTATTCTCTTTCCTTGCTAAACGTCCCCAATTCATCTAACCATGCACACCTCTATCCATCTACCCTTGTATCCATCCATCCACTCACCCATCCACAAATGCATCCACCCACCCATGTATCCATCCATCCACCCACCCACCCATATATCCATTGGTCCACCCACCCACCCACAAATCCATCCACTCACCCATATATCCGTCCACCCACCCACCCACCCACCCATATATCCATCCATCCACCCACTCACCCATCCACAAATCCATCCACCCATTTGCCCATCCACAGATCCATCCACCTACCCACCCATCCACAGAGCCACCCACCCACCCATATACCCACCCATCCACCCACCCACCCACCCATCCATCTATCTACCCACTCACCGGTCCACATATTAACGTCTCCTTCTATCCAATAATCCAGCCACCATCTGTCCATCTATCTCTCAGCCAGCCAAGCAGCTCACCCCCCATCCCTCTGCCCATTTCTGCACCCATTTAGCTATCTGTCCATCTCCCCACCCAACGCACATCTGCTCTGGTGAGACCCTGAAGCTCCTGGGATATCTGGGACACAGCCCCTCCCTTGAGGCCTGCCAGCCTGGCTGAGGTTCTCCAGTGACTCCTTATCCACGTGCCTTCCTGTCCTCTAGCAACCCTTGTCCCTCTCTTCAGACTCTACTGTGGCATTATCTTTCCTGAGACACAGGTGGCCTGGCTATCCCCAGAAAGGCCGACTTCTGCACACAGCCCCTAACACCTCCAGGAGCCACCAGGGCCACAGGCTTGCAGGATGCAGGCCTGGGCTGCAGTAGAATGTGGAAGAGGAGGGAGTGAAGGAGGGAGGTGCTGAGCCCTCGAGAGTTCAGTGCCCACAGAACACCCTAGGAAGTAGATTCTGAAGGCACCATGACGGGCTTCCCTCTGCTTGCCCAATGGGCTTAAAATAAACCTGAAGGAGCAAGTCATTCCTAAAGCGCCTCCTTCCCTGACATCTATCCTTCCCTCCACATGGTCCTAGGTTATGGGACACTGGGATGAGACTGCCAGTCCTGGTCTTTAGGACTCTCAGTCTAAAATCAGAGACAAACAATACACAGATCATCAGCACAGTGCACAGTGAGATGGCAGATGTGCACGGAGAGCACGGAGAACTCCAACTCTTCTGTGGAAGTCAAGGAGGGCTGCGTGGAGGAGGAGAAACTTGAGCAAAATGAGTAGAAGTTTACCAATTGAACAAGGAGAGGGAGAGGTGGAGGTGAGGAGAGCAGGGATGAGGGTGTTCCAAGCTCAAAGAGCAGCAGATGCAAAGGTGTGGAGGTATAAAAAGGCAAATACAACTTCAACACGAGTTCAGCGAGGAGGAACATGGGGGTGGGTGGGCTCAGCAGAGCGAGTCAGGGAGCACTGGATCAGGAGCCCACAGGCCCTGCCTTTTGTCTTCACCCCAAGGCACTGGGACGCCCCAGAGGGGCTGAAGATGGGGAGCAGGAGCGAGGGTCTCCATCTGGGAAGGCCCTGTGGGCAGCTGTGTCCTTCACAGCTGTGCGAAGGCTGGCCGACTGGGGCAGGCCGTAGAAGAGGTCATAGGCAGAAAGAATGCAATTAGGAGGAGGCCGTCCCTCCCAAGTCACACCACTCATGGGACTTATGTCCATGGGTGGGCCATGTACCCACACCCACTGCCCTGGCTCCAGAGGACCTCAGACTCTGTCACCCCCTGGGCTAGGGACAGGCAGAGCTGTGTTCCCAGGTCCCAGGACTCTAGGAGCCAAGACAGCATTTGGCTCTGCTACCCCTCAGCCTGCCTTGAGCACTGGGAGATGCCCTGGGTGGGGGTGTCTGGTGCAGTGCCCACCCCTCACCACTGCAGAGCACCAGTTCCATCATAAGTGGGCCATCCTGTCTGACCCTGACGACATCTCCTCGGGGCTGAAGGGCTACGTGAAGTGTGACGTCGCCGTGGTGGGCAAAGGGGACAACATCAAGACGCCCCATAAGGCCAATGAGACCGACGAAGATGACATTGAGGGGTGAGGCCCAGCTACCCCAGCCCCTGGAGCCTGAGCCAGCCCTTCCTTCCCCCGGGGAGCTCCCAGTGAGGGTTTGCTCAGAGCACCTGCCACCTCTCTCCTCACCCTACGCTTTTGCCGACTCTCCCAAGCAGCCCCGAGCAGGGGAAGAGGGTGACGGAGGATGGCTGAAAATAACAGTCCTTTGACATCATTTCTGCCAGTGAGAAACAGGGTGGAAAGCGTCAGTGCTGACAGACCAGAGTCCAGCGGCTGCTGGGTCCTGAGTATAGTGCAGGCTAGCACTGGGAGAGCCAAGGCTTCTTTTGGTGTGCCAATTCCAGGCAGCTATTGAGAAAGATTCTGTAACTTTTGGAGTCAGCGGGTAAAAGTGCTGGGATCAATGAATCCTGCCTTTCATGAGCTGAGGGAGGGAGAGTGGCTACTATGAACTTTTTGTCTGTGAAACAAAGGATACAGCACAAAACTATAAAACACTGATGATAATACTAAGATTGTATCCCAATGTACAATCTACAAACCACTCAGAAGCTTTAGCATGCTTCAGCCGATCATAGTCTTGGAAAGTGGGTATTATTATGGCCACCTCAGCAGCGAGGAAACTACAGCTCAGTGAGATGGGAAGATCTGCCCAGAATCCCACAAAGGGCAGGTACCATGAAGGCAAGTGTCTAATCCTAGCTTAGCAAACCCCAGCCGTCCCTTAGAGACTGTGCCAGGACCCAGGGGTGTGTAGATGCCAGGATGGGGGTTGGGGGTCTGCCCCGGCCACCATGGCCCTGGCTTGCATGTGCTGGTAGGAACTTGCTGCTCCCCGAGGGGGTGCCCCCAGAACGCCAGTGGGCCCGGTTCTACGTGAAAATTTACCGAGCGGAGGGGCTGCCCCGTATGAACACAAGCCTCATGGCCAACGTAAAGAAGGCCTTCATTGGCGAAAACAAGGACCTCGTGGACCCCTACGTGCAAGTCTTCTTTGCTGGCCAGAAGGTACTGGGGTATGAGGTACAGGAGGCTGGGGCTGGGTGACAGGCACCACAAGTGCAAGCTGATGGGCGTGGGACCTGGGGGGCATCTGGGCCGGTAAGACAAGGTTAGGAATTACATCGGCTGGGGACGGACTTAGAGAATCCTCTCTGCCTCCTGGGGTCGATCGTAAGCTGCGCAGCAGGCATGAGAGGAAGGAGAGGCTGGGGGTGTGGGAAGAGTGGAAGAGACAAGTCCACACACAGGCACGTACGCACACACCCACTCACACACACCCACTCTCTCACACACACACACACCCATAAGCACATACACACACCCACACACACCCACTCACACACCTCAGGCACACACCCACTCACACAGGCACACACCCACACACACCCACTCACACTGGCACACACCCACTCACACCCACACACACCCCCTCACAGGCACACACCCACTCACACACGCACCCACACACACACGCGCACCCACACACACACGCGCACCCACTCACACACACCCACTCACCCACGCATCCACCCACTCACACACGCACCCACCCCATTGTGCACACACCCACTCACATGCACACATGAACCCACTCACACACATGCACACACACATGTACCCACTCACACATGCACACACACGCACACATGCACCCAATCACACATGCACACATACACCCACACACCACACATGCACTCACACACACACACTCACACATGAACACACCCACTCACACACCCACTCAGACACATGCACCCAATCCCACATGCACATATACACTTACACAGGCACCCACTCACACCTGCACATATACACCCACACACGCACACATGCACCCACTCACACACACATATACACCCACACATGCACACATGCACCCACACACACATGCACATACACCCACTCACACACGCACACACACGCCCACACCCTTGCTCCCCGTTTCACCAGGGCAAGACTTCCGTGCAGAAGAGCAGCTATGAGCCCCTGTGGAATGAGCAGGTCGTCTTTACAGACCTCTTCCCCCCACTCTGCAAACGCATGAAAGTGCAGATCCGAGACTCGGACAAGGTCAACGATGTGGCCATCGGCACCCACTTCATTGACCTGAGAAAGATTTCTAATGATGGAGATAAAGGTTAGCAGCGGAGACTGGGCGCGCTGTGGGGAGGGAGTGGGCTGAAGGGAAGGAGTAAATGATACCCCTCTCTTCACACCACCACCATCAACTCCGGACCCCAGCCTCAAGGGGGCTCCCAGGTCTGCTCAGAGCTGGCCTGAGCCCACCTGACTGGATTTGACAGTTAGTAGTTGTGTGACCTGTTTTCCCATTTGTAAAGTGAAAATAATGATATGATCTAATGATAATAGTATGAATATGCATATTATTGCAGTGTATATACTGCATTTGTATATCATTACAGTGTGTGTGTATATACAGGACCTAATAACAGCAATAGTGCCTATCTGCAGACTCATGAGGCTTGACCACCTGCTAGGAACCCTGCACTGTGCTGGGTTCCAAGGACATAGAGCGAGATAAGAATCTGTTCCCGCACCCAAGTGCTCACTGTGTATTAAGGAGATAGATGTGCTACCAAATGGTCAAAACATAACGCAGAAGATGCAAAGGCCACATGTCATCTGATCCATGGATGTGAAACATCCAGCAAATCCACAGTGACAGAAAGGAGATTGCTGGTTTCCAGGCATTAAAGGGAGGGGAACCGGAACTCCCTGTGAAATAGGTGCAGAGCTTCTTTTGAGGGGGTGGAACTTTTCTGGAATTAGATGATGGTTGTCCAACACAGTGAATATACTAAAAACCACTGAAATGCACACTTTAAAATGGTGAATTTTATGTCATGTGAAGTATATCTAAATTTTTTTAAAGCTCTAAGTGTGTTTTTAAAAAGCAGAATAAAAAGCAAATGAACCAAAAACCTTGGATCATGCGACCCCTGTCAGAGGGACTTGTGCCTAAGAATTGGGAGGGCTTCGTGAGGAGGCAGCATTTCACAGGCGGAGCTGGAGAGGGAGGGCCTTCGGCGAGGGGGGCGGGGTCTGCACCAGCCGGGTGACCATGGTGGGACAGAGCAGGGTGACCATGGTGGGACAGATTGGTAAACATGGCTTAGGGCCCAAGGCCATGCTGGGGACTTGGAAGGACTGGCTCCGCCCTGCAAGTAGACTGTTGGCAGCTCCTGCTCCAAGTTCCAGGAAGCAGGGAGCTAGGCTTGGCCTCCCCACCATATCCAGCTCAGGTCCCTGCAGGGAAGAAGCAGACCCAAGAGTGTGCTCCCCCCAGGGCAGCCTGAGAAAGCTGCCCCACCCCTGCCACGCACACATGAAGTCCTCAGCTCAGCATCTAGGAGCTGAAGGCCAGGGACCCCCCAAAGAGGTCCCTCTTCCCCAGGGAGCCCCAGATGTGATGCAGGCCCCTCGTTTTTCTCCCCAATGCCACAGGCTTCCTGCCCACGCTGGGCCCAGCCTGGGTGAACATGTACGGCTCCACACGTAACTACACGCTGCTGGATGAGCACCAGGACCTGAATGAGGGCCTGGGGGAGGGCGTGTCCTTTCGGGCCCGGCTCCTGCTGGGCCTGGCCGTGGAGATCCTGGACACCTCCAACCCTGAGCTCACCAGCTCCACAGAGGTGCAGGTGGAGCAGGCCACGCCCATCTCAGAGGTGAGACCCCAAGCACTGTGCTGTCCCCGAAGGCCCTCAGCACAACCCCTTTCTCCCCAAGGCACCTGGGTGCCAGGCTTTGCCTGTTGCTGCCCTGTCTACCTGAGAGGTCAGACCTCAGGATTCAGCTCCTCCCCAGGAAGCAGAGGCTTCCACTCAGCCCCCAACAGGACTCTGCCCTTGTCTACTGCCCGCCTGCGCTCTGTCTCATGACGGCCTCCATGTCTCACGGCGGTGCCTCCCCTCGACCCCTCTTCCCAGCCACGCTGTCCCTGTGGAGTCTGGAGCCAGTCCTGCTTCCATGGATATCCAGGCTTGGGGGCCGTTGGGGTCTGGGCTGCCTGGCCCCAAAGCCGGGCGGGATGCCCCCACCATCCGCCCCCAGGGCCTGTCTGTGAGATGGAAAGAGGCCAGGCTCCCGGCCTGCCATCCCTACTCAAGCTCAGGAACGGTTTGAACTACCTCCCCACAGAGCTGTGCAGGGAAAATGGAAGAATTCTTTCTCTTTGGAGCCTTCCTGGAGGCCTCGATGATCGACCGGAGAAACGGAGACAAGCCCATCACCTTTGAGGTCACCATAGGTGAGTGCTGGGCCCACAGGGCTTCAGGCCCTGTGAGGTGGTGAGTGTGAGGTGGTGAGTGTGAGGCTCCGCATCCTGGCCCTGAGGAGAGGGGCACGTTGACCTCTTTTCCCTGAGTAGCCTCAGGCACCCATGAAACACCTTTGTGTGTACATGGGGTGGACCAAGCCCCACAGAGGGGCTGGCCCTCAGCTCCACCTACAGGGAGAGGCTGTGTGTGGGGCCTGGGGCAGAAGGCAGGGAGAACCCTCCCTGGGCTGGAGAGGAGAGAGTGGGAACTCAGGCCGTGGCCAGGGCAGGGGCTGGGCCTGGCAGACAGGCGTCATCAGGACTCCCCACCCTCTTAGCGGAGTGGGCACATGGGCACTCTCACTGGCTAGTGTTGTGTCACATCTGAGCCCCCTTCCCTGACTCTCCCTCTCCCCTTTCCCAAACCCAAGGCAGCACCAGATTGGACAGTGGGCGGGGCCTGGTGGGGAACGCACGCAAGGCCTTCTGGGTCCATTCTGCCTCCAGGCAACTATGGGAACGAGGTCGATGGCCTGGCCCGACCCCAGCGGCCTCGGCCCCGGAAGGAGCCCGGGGATGACGAGGAAGTAGACCTGATTCAGAACTCCAGTGACGACGAGGCCAGCGATGGCGGGGACCTGGCCTCAGTCTCCTCCACCCCACCCATGCGGCCCCAGGTCACTGACAGGTGGGCCCAGCCTCCCATCCTCTTTCGGCCTGCCCTCCCGCCTCCTTGGGCCCCCAAGACCTCACCTCCCGCCTCTGCCCACCCCAGGAACTACTTCCATCTGCCCTACCTGGAGCGGAAGCCCTGCATCTACATCAAGAGCTGGTGGCCAGACCAGCGCCGCCGCCTCTACAATGGCAACATCATGGACCACATCGCTGACAAGCTGGTCAGGGCCAGGCGGGGGCCAGCAGGGGTGGGGCCTGGGGGAGAGGGTGCTGTCTGAAACACACAAGGCTGGTCTGCCCAGGGGGCTGCAGGAACGGCCCCAGCAGGACCTCTGTTCCCATCCTCAGCCCCAGGTCCCAGAGCACAGAAATGAGCAGGAGCCACGTCTAGTCACCGTAGCCTCCAAGGAACCTGGGGGCAGGAGTGTCGGGTTCCCTGATTTTTCCAGAAACCTTAAAAGCAAAGCCAGGGAGCCAGGCATGGTGGCTCACGCCTGTCATCCCAGCACTTTGGCAGGCCAAGGCGGGTGGATCACCTGAGGTCAGGAGTTCAAGCCAGCCTGGCCAACATAGTGAAATGCCATCTCTACTAAAAATACAAAAATTAGCGGGACGTGGTGGTTCGTGCCTGTAATCCTAGCTGCTAGGGAGGCTGAAGCAGGAGAATTGCTTACCCAGGAGGCGGTGGTTGCAGTGAGCAGAGATTGTGCCACTGCACTCCAGCTTGTTCGACCCAGCAAAACTTCATCTCAAAAAACAAAAATAAAGCAAGGCTAGAGAAGGGAAGAAAATGGGGAGAAGGGAGAAGCGAGCAGTGTCTGAAGCTCGGCAGCTGCCCCCTCCTCCTCTGCCCACCCCTCTCCCCGCTTGAGCCGTGGGCACTGACTGGAAGAGGAGTACAGCTGTTGGCATGAGACTGAGACCTCCTTCTCCCCATCCTGGGTGGGCAGGGACCAGCAGATAATCCCACCCTTCCCTGAGCTATTGCTGTACTCTGAAGCTCAGCCAGCTCATATTTTATAAAAATGAGTTAAAACCTCCAAAAAAGATCAGGGCTAATATGAGGTTTGCTCTCAGCCCCCTGCCAATGTCCTCCCTGTCACCCCTGTCTTGCGACTGTAACCACAATTAAAGCCCATAGCCTTTCCCGTGTGACCTGGGCCTGCAGTTATCTGCAAGGCTTCCCCCTAAGGAGTTGAGGTACTAACTGACCTGTGTCTCCTGTGGGCCTGGGTGCTCCCAGTGCTCTCAGAGCCAGAGCCACTCCCTCCTCCCCCAGGCTTCTGTTCCCATCCCCTGCCACAGGCCCCAGCATTCTGGAGTGAAGTCAGGATCCTGGCACATCCAGGCTTGGGTTTCCCTCTGTCTCTGGCCTTTCCTGAGCCCCCTCCCTAGCCCTGAGTTCTGCCCAGGCCCTGTGAGCCCACCAGAGCCACAGACCCACAGCCCAGAGGTGGCTTCTTCCTTCAGGAACTGAAGAACCCACCAACACCAAGGTCTCCAGGTTCTGAGAACAGAATCTGGGAAATTGATGACTTCCTCATGATGAACGATACTCACGACGGCCCTAGCAAGAGCTCCCAGATCTTGAGGTCCCTCACTCACCTGATCAATGGGGTGGAGACATTTGGGGAGGCTGGGGAGGCGGGGCTGTGGCCTGGTGTCACCCGCACTCCTGGTTCACAGGAAGAAGGCCTGAATGACGTGCAGGAGATGATCAAAACGGAGAAGTCCTACCCTGAGCGTCGCCTGCGGGGCGTCCTGGAGGAGCTGAGCTGTGGCTGCTGGTGAGACTGGAGGGGCAACAGGTGGGGACAGGACAAGGTGGAACTGGACAAAGGGGACCCTGCCAGGGCTAGGCAGATGAGGAAGGATCTACAGAGCCTCTGCTGGTCAGGATCGCTAAACCCAGCTCCCCCCACCCCTAGCCGCTTCCTCTCCCTCGCTGAGAAGGACCAGGGCCACTCATCCTGCACCAGGCTTGACCGGGAGCGCCTCAAGTCCTGCCTGAGGGAGCTGGTGAGCACGAAGCTGGACCGCAGGGGCTGGAGGGAGGGTCTGGCTGTGAGAAGGTGTCACAGCTGCCTGTCATGGCCTGAGCTGTCACCCCCTCCCACGCAGGAAAGCATGGGGCAGCAGGCCAGGACCCTGAGGGCCCAGGTGAAGCGGCACACGGTGCGGGACAAGCTGAGGCTGTGCCAGAACTTCCTGCAGAAGCTGCGCTTCCTGGCGGACGAGGTGTGGCCCGAGTGGAGGGGCTTCGCCTCATGCAGGGCTGGCTCTCTGGGGTCCCTCAGGCTCAGGGGGCTCAGTCAAGAGGCTGGACCCCCTTACCCGCTGCCCCTGGCCATCCCCCAGCCCCAGCACAGCATTCCTGACGTCTTCATCTGGATGATGAGCAACAACAAGCGTGTGGCCTATGCCCGCGTGCCCTCCAAGGACCTGCTCTTCTCCATCGTGGCAGAGGAGACCGGCAAGGACTGCGCCAAGGTCAAGACACTCTTCCTCAAGGTGCCTGAAGGGGCAGGATGGTTGGGAGCCTGGATCCTTTCCAGGGAGCAGCAGCCCTCACCTGGGGCTAGAGGGCCTGAATGACAGGGTGGGGCCTTCAAGCCGCAGGTGCTTAGAGAAGAGCCGAGAATGGGAAGGGGGTGGGGGAAGGGTGGGAAAGGGAGTGGGACGGTCCCCTGCCCATCCCTCTGTCTCCACCCCACCCCAGCCCAGCGGGATGGCTGTGAAGGGGCAGGGCAGCTCTGACCCGGGCCTCTGCTGGCACCTGCCCCTTCCCCACCCCGTGGGCCCTGGCAGCTGTCAGGCTCCTGGTGACCCCATGCCCGTCTCCAGTTGCCAGGGAAGCGGGGCTTTGGCTCGGCGGGCTGGACAGTGCAGGCCAAACTGGAGCTCTACATGTGGCTGGGCCTCAGCAAACAGCGCAAGGACTTCCTGTGCGGCCTCCCCTGTGGCTTCGAGGAGGTCAAGGCAGCCCAGGGCCTGGGCCTGCACTCCTTCCCACCCGTCAGCCTGGTCTACGCCAGTGAGTGAGGACCCCTCACTCGAAACTTCACCTGGGAGGGGTTGGAGGGGCTGCCCGTCCAGAGCCTCAGGCTTCCCTTCCCCGCAGAGAAGCAGATGTTCCAGCTGAGAGCCCACATGTACCAGGCCCGCAGCCTCTTTGCCGCTGACAGCAGCGGACTCTCAGACCCCTTCGCCCGCGTCTTCTTCATCAACCAGAGTCAGTGCACAGAGGTGAGGGCCTGGGAGAAGGAGTGGCTCTGGCTCTGAGAGCAGCAGGAAGCCTGTTAGCCTGCGGGGCCCGCGACACAGGTCCGCCAGTGCTCCAGCTTCTCAGGGGAAGCCCTGCAGATAACTGCAGACCCGGGTCACACTGGAAACGCTACAGTCACAAGATGGAGACGACAGGGAGGAATTGGCAGGGGGCTTGGGCAAACCTCATATTAGCCTTGATTTTCAGATTTCTGGAAGAATCAAGAAACCTGTCACTCCTGCCCCCAGGTTCCTTGGAAGCTGAGAGAGTAGGGGCGGTTTCTGTTCGTGCATCTGCCCACCCTCTGTCACTTGTCACCTGTCACCCCATCCCCTGCTGCAGGTGCTGAATGAGACTCTGTGTCCCACCTGGGACCAGATGCTGGTGTTCGACAACCTGGAGCTCTATGGCGAAGCTCAGGAGCTGAGGGATGACCCGCCCATCATTGTCATTGAAATCTACGACCAGGATACCATGGTGCGGATGGGCTGTGGTACCAGGGACCCCAGCAGCACCACACCTGGCCCAGGTTCCCTGCATTCCACCTGCACTAAGGCTATGCCAGCCACCTCTGCCGCCCACCCCCCGTCCCACAGCAGAGCTCCCTGGCTAGGTGCTGGCTGCCACCCAGTCCATCCAGATGCCTCCTTGCCGCTTGCGGAAGCCTGACCCCTTCCCTGGCCAGGACATCCTCACCTCCTGTCACCCACAGACTGAGCCCTGGAGATGTGCTGGCCAGTCCTGCTGTCACTAGCCTCCCCACCCCAGGGTTCCCCTACCCTTGCCCACACCTACCACAACCAGGAACAGCCTTGCCACCTTCCCCTCCATGGAGGTTCTGGAGTAGGGAGTAAGGGATTGGGGTGATCCCCGAGAGTTAGCGAGCCACCTTCCTCTGCACCACCTCAGTTGCTGAGGTACCCAGACTAGACTAGAGGTAGGAGGACCTCATGTCCAGTCCTGAGCCCGGCATTTGCCATTCACTGACTGCTTGGCTTTGAACAAGTCTTTGGCGGGCCCCAAGACTTGGTTTCCCTGTCTGTAAAATGGGAGGATCACACCTGTCCCTTACAACAACTCACAGGGCTGTGGTAAGGACTAAACGAGATCACAGGTGTGTACAGCAAGCACCAAGAGGCATCTGGGTTGTTTGTTGTGTCAGGGCAAAGCCGACTTCATGGGCCGGACCTTCGCCAAGCCTCTGGTGAAGATGGCAGACGAGGCGTACTGCTCACCCCGCTTCCCGCCCCAGCTTGAATACTACCAGATCTACCGCGGCAATGCCACAGCCGGAGACCTGCTGGCAGCCTTCGAGCTGCTGCAGGTGGGACTGCAGGGAAGAGGGGCTGGGGGCTAGGGCTAGGGGCTAGGGCCTGGGGCCTCTTTCCTTCCTATCCTGACTGAAGCTGGGGATTTGTGGTTCTTAGGGGGCCTTCCCTGTCTCCCTAGATCTCATGGCAAACAGCTAATGGGGAGAGAGACCATGCCCCTGGGCTCCCCAGTGTGTGACCTATGACCCCCATTCCCCAGATTGGGCCAGCAGGGAAGGCTGACCTGCCCCCCATCAATGGCCCGGTGGACATGGACCGAGGTCCCATCATGCCTGTGCCTGTGGGCATCCGGCCCGTGCTCAGCAAGTACCGAGTGGAGGTGCGAGGGCCCCGTGTGTCCCTTCCCTTTTGGATGAGGAGACTGAGGGCCCAAGAGGGGAAGTGACTTGTCATCCCCCTCCCACCACCATCACCAGGAGCCAGCAGCAGCCCCAGGCCTTTGCTCAGTCCAGGGCCTGCCCCCGTCTGCACCAAGTCACACTGCTGTGTCCCAGGACCATGCCCAGCCTTCCTGTCTGCACCCCTGACTCTGCACCCCTTCTCCCGGCAGCCCCACCCTCATCCCTGGAGGACGCCCTCCCCCTCGTCCATTCTCCTGGCCTTGCTCTCAAGGTCTGAAATCTGGGGCAGGCTTCTGCCCATCCCACCGCCCAAGTCCTTCTCGGATGGTCCAGCGCCCCCACGGCTGGCTCCCTTGACCAAGGGGCTCTCTTCTCCTCACCACCCTCTCCCAGGTACTGTTCTGGGGCCTACGGGACCTGAAGCGGGTGAACCTGGCCCAGGTGGACCGGCCACGGGTGGACATCGAGTGTGCAGGGAAAGGGGTGCAGTCATCCCTGATCCACAATTATAAGAAGAACCCCAACTTCAACACCCTCGTCAAGTGGTTTGAAGTGGTGAGTGCAGGCCCTGGTGGAGGCTGTCCGGTGGCCAGTGTGGCTCCACTCAGCCAGCGGCTTCCTCTGCCCCTTCTCGGAGGCTCAGGCTCCTGTCGCCAACACCCCAGGACCTCCCAGAGAATGAGCTGCTGCACCCGCCCTTGAACATCCGCGTGGTGGACTGCCGGGCCTTTGGCCGATACACACTGGTGGGCTCCCATGCCGTCAGCTCCCTGCGACGCTTCATCTACCGGCCCCCAGACCGCTTGGCCCCCAGCTGGAACACCACAGGTATGGCCACACCCACCCTGCCACCAAGCCTGGCTATGCACCGCCAGGGCAGGGCTCCAGGTCTCAGTCCAATCCCAACTGCAGCCAGAATTTGCTCCTTGGGGCCAAGGGGGCAGGCAGGGAAGAAGGTCCACCCTGGTGGGCTAGGAAGACTGCCCAGGGTGACCCCAGCTCTACAGCCAGAGAGGGCAGAGCTAGAGACAGCCTGGGAGGACCTGAGGGCAGAAGGCCCCCTGCTCAGGCTGATGGAGAAGACCGGGGCCTCCCCACCACTGCCTCCCTCCCACCAACCTCCGCAGCTCCCCTTTCTCTCGGGCTCTCTTCCTCCCTCCCCACACCCATCTTTCCTCCCTTGACTGCCCTGTCCCCTCTCCCTCAGAAAGCTCCAGAAGCAGCTTTAGTTCTCTGCACCTTCCTGCCCCCCAGTCTCACTGTTCCTCTTGCTCCTTCCTCTGTCTGCCTGTCTGTCCACCTGTCTGTCTGTCCAGTCAGGCTTCTCCGGCGCTGCCGTGTGCTGTGCAATGGGGGCCCCTCCTCTCACTCCACAGGGGAGGTCGTGGTGAACATGGAGCCAGAGGAACCCATCAAGAAACTGGAGACCATGGTGAAGCTGGACTCGGTAAGGCGGGTGAGGTCGGCCCCATGCTGGCTGGGAACGTATGACTTCATGTGACACATCCTGTGAACCAGACTATCTGCCCTGAGAGAGAACAACACTAAGAACCTTCTTTGCCATGTGACCGTTGGGGGCTGGCCTTGATTGTGTGTGCAAAGGGCTCCCTCCTAACACTGTCCTGGAATGCATATGCCTGTGTGTGCATAGTGTGTAAATGTATGTGTGGTGTGTGCGTGTGGTGCATGTGCATATGCACATGCATACATGTGTGTGGTGTGCAAATGTGCATGTGTGTGTGCATGTGTGGTGTGTAAATGTGCATGTGTGTGCACGCACATGGTGTGCAAATAAGCATGTATATGGTGTATGTGCATATGTGTGTGTGGTGTGTAAATGTGTGTGCATGTGTAAATGTGGTGTGTAAATGTGTGTGGTGTGTAAATGTGCGTGTGTGGTGTAGGTGCATATGTGCATTGTGTACGTGTGGTGTGTAAATGTGCATGTGTGTGCACGCACATGGTGTGCAAATAAGCATGTATATGGTGTATGTGCATATGCATGTGTGTGTTATGTAAATGTGTGTGGTGTGTAAATGTGCGTGTGTGGTGTAGGTGCGTATGTGCATTGTGTACGTGTGGTGTGTAAATGTGCATGTGTGTGGCGTATATGTATATGTGCATGTGTGCATGTGTGGTGTGTAAATGTGCATGTGTGTGGTGTATGTGCATGTGTGCACATGGTGTGTAAATGTGCACTTGTGTATGTGCATATGCACATGCATGCATGTGTGATATGTAAATGTGCATGTGTGTGCATGCATGTGGTGTGTAAATGTGTATGTGTGTGGTGTGTGCATATGTGCATGCATGCATGTGTGTGGTGTGTAAGTGCGCATGTGTGTACATACATGTGCTGTGTGAATGTGCATGTGTGTGCATGTGGTGTGTAAACGTGCATGTGTGCATGTGGTGTGTGTGCATATGCACGTGTGTGCATGTGTGTGGTATGTGTGTATAAGAGACAGAGCAAGCCATCACCATTTGAGATAATCACCTACCATAAGTTTTACTCCAACAAATGACACTATAGGTAATGATTCTTTGAGATCACCAGTGTCTTTCCAAAGGGTACCTGTTTTCCATCCCAGCCATTCACAAATTACACTTCCCTGGCCTGGGTAGGGTGAGGATTTCCAGGTGGAATCTTCCTATTCCTCCTGGCTTTGGGACTAGGACCATTCATCTGCCAGAGAGATCTGCTGCCTGGGGGTTGCATGTGGGAGTGGCCTACAAGCTGCAGGCCCTACAGTGAAGGGCAGAATGCCCGCCAGCCTGGAACAAGCTCCCCCTCCCCCACCCCGTTTCTTTGGCCACCCAAAGAAACATCCTCACACAGATCCTTTGCAGACTCACCAGTCAGAGTGCTCTTATTAATGCAGAGTTGGCCTGATAGGCACAGGAGCTGCCAGTAATTTCCATCTTGGCTCCTCCACACACCCTGTGCTGGGACGCTGCCTGCCACTCAGGCCCCAGTGGCTAATTCTGTCCCTGTCTCCTCGGTTCCTCTGCAGACTTCTGATGCCGTTGTCAAGGTGGATGTGGTGAGTGTGAGGACCATGCAGGGGCTCTGGGGTGAGAGGGCCCTATGTTGGCAATGGTGTCAGGTCACAGGGCCCAGCATCAGGGACAGAGCCAGCCCAGCCCCCACACGCTTGGGCCACCACATCTCCCCCAAGATGCAGTGGAAAAGAGCTGGGTGGGTGCATGACTCTGAGTGCCAGTCCTGCCTGGCCCAGTGGCTCACACTGGGCAGGTCATGACCCTCTGCGACCCATGGCACTCCCTCCATAAAACAAGGCCCTGCCCTTTGGACATGGGTGGCCCTCCAGAGCCTCATGGAGCCCAAGGCTTCCTGCGAGCAGATGGCAGAATGGGTGTAGGTGCTCGGGATCATCAGGCAGCAGGGGCCCATGCAGGACTCTGGACCTGGCCAACCTACAGGCTGAGGAGGAGAAGGAGAAGAAGAAGAAGAAGAAGGGGACTGCGGAGGAGCCAGATGAGGAGGAGCCAGATGAGAGCATGCTGGACTGGTGGTCCAAGTACTTTGCCTCCATTGACACCATGAAGGAGGTGAGACCTCGGGCAGGGTGAGGGGAGGCAACCCTCCACACTCAGTCCTTCCTGTCCAACTTATTTCCCACGGCCCCCAGAGCTGGGTCCCACCTCCATTCATGTGAAGTTATGGCCTTGTCTAGCATTCTTGAAATCCTGCTCAGAACTCACCTTCCAAGATGGTGATCCGGTCTACCTTACTGGCTTGGTTTCCTCTTGTCCTCATTGATTCATTCCACAAATGCATCTTGGGTATATGCAATAATCCAGGCTCCATACTAGGTGCTATGGGAGCCAAAAGATAGCATACCTGCCCTGAGGGGGCCCTCGGTTTACGGGGCAAAATGGACATGTAAACAGAGACTTAGAGGATCAGGTGATAACAAAGGCAAATCATGGTCTGGGGGAATCAGGGAAGGCGTCCCAGAGGAGGTGAACTTTGTGAAAAAGGAGAAACATGTTCTCAGAGGCCACAAGGGAACAACTGCTTATCAATAGTCCTTACGACTCTTCTCCATACTGACTTATTTTATGCATCTTGGTCATCAGCACGTGAATGATTCTTCCCCTATAGGTGGGTTCCATCTGTTTAGCCAGATTGCAAGTTCCAGAAAGTGCATTTCTCCTCTCTGTTGTTTGTGTCCTCTCCACACTGCCCACCTAGCTCAGGGTGCTCTGACTGGCCACCTGGCCAGGAGGGACACGTGCCTGCAGTTGTGTTTCCTCAGTGGGGCCAGAGCTGATCCAATCACACTCTCTCCCAGGCCCTTTCTGTGATCCAAGCTGGGTGTGATATTTATCCTCATGTTAGTTAGAGCACACGTTAAGCTGCTGTATCAAGTTAGAGTGACGTGAACAAGACGGCAGTTTCTTTCTCACATAACATCTCAAAGAGTAGGGGTTAGGCTGGTATGGTGGCTCAGTGGTGTCAAGAACTAAGATCCTGACCTCTTGTTTCTCACGTCTATAGGGTTAGAGGTGACTCAACATCATGTTCGAGTTCAAGTGTACAGGAAGGGTTAAAGAGGAGAGGAGGCATGTGCCTTTCTTTTTGAGGGCCCAGCCCAGAAGTTGCATGTATCACTTCCACTCACATTGACCAGAATCTAGTCCCTTAGCTACACTTATCTGCAAAGGAGGCTGGGAAATGTAATCTTTAACAAGGTGGCTGTGTGCCCAGCAAAATTTCTAAAAATAGGGGAACAGATCATTGGAGACTATGAGTAGTCTCTTCTCCCACCACCAAGTTGGCCAGGCTGGGGCTGCAAGAGGCTACCCGTTTTGTCTCTACTCCTGCAATTTTCACAGACTGCCACCAGGTGGCGGTGGCAACTTAGTTGAAACCTGGTTTCTAGTTTCCAGTAAGACAGGGTGTGCTGAGTTAAAGAAAATATAGCACATTTTCTTACTGTTATACTTTTCCATATTAAAACAATTTATTAATACCACTAAAATCAACATTAAGATACACTATTTTTTAATGATACACAGTGCAATACATAAACCCCTAAGTACCATTAGTCACATGGTACACATTATAAACTTATTTTTAATTCACTTAAGCAGAGCACATGGTGGATCTGAAATGCAGTCGGGAAGATGTTCTACTTCTAGTGCATTAAGACTGGTCTGGGCCTACAATCTGGGGTCAACAGACTCCTCCCCAGGAAACCCACCTTCTCTCCTTCTCATCTCATTTTTTGGCAGCAACTTCGACAACAAGAGCCCTCTGGAATTGACTTGGAGGAGAAGGATGAAATGGACAATACAGAGGGTAAGCCCTGGAATCTGGAATTCTGCCTCCTACTCTCCGGCCCTGGGTGGCCGGCTCTCCTGCCCACCTCACCACCTGGCTCTCCTCTGCCTCCAGCCCTCCCATTCTTAGTAGCCAGGAAAACAGCATCAGTCATCCATGGGCACTGGGCAGGCTAAGTCCCTTGTCTATAGTGCTTTTACTCCGACCAGTTCAGCACCCACAGTGATAGACAGACGTTTAGAGCCACAGAACATCAGAGCTGGAAGGGAGCTCAGAGCTCATTCTATCCAGCATTTCCCAGACTCTTTTCCATGAAGAAAATTGATGGGTGGTCTAGAAGGAATAAATTAGTTTTGGTCAAATTAGTTTAGGAAAAGCTGATTGAAATAGCCTGTTTTTGTGCAGGACTTTTCAGATCCTTTATTTTGCTAATGTTATTATACATCTCTAAAAGGAAGACATGGTATAAAGTATTTCTCCAGCTTATTAGACCACAGTACCCTTTCTTCTAAAGCATGCCAGCAGCATCTGCACCCTGTGCTCCACTGAATGCAGTTTGGGAAATGCGAATACAGAGTGTTATTATTAGGGACAAGAAGAGGGAAGCTAGTGAGGAAAGTAAATGGGCAGGAACAGGCCTCCGTCCCCAAACCTGTGCTCCTTCCTGCCCCTCTCTACCAAAGAGCATGATGATGGCCTTCGGACACCTTCCCGAGCATGAGCTTCCTGGGGCCCCCATCACCTACATGAGGCGGGCGTGCCAGGGAGTATTGTCTGCATTTGACAGTACATGGACATCAGAGAATTAAATTAGTAAAGCAAATTAGTGTCAGAGCTGGGTCTGAATCCAGGCCTTCCTGCTCTGCTCATTTCTGCTCCACCTCCTTTTCTGCTTCTGGCCAGGCCTAAAGGGGCCAATGAAGGGCAAGGAGAAGGCAAGGGCCGCCAAAGAGGAGAAGAAGAAGAAAACCCAGAGCTCTGGCTCTGGCCAGGGATCCGAGGCCCCTGAGAAGAAGAAACCCAAGATTGATGAGCTTAAGGTGAGAGTCTGGAGACAGAGCCTTCGGCGGTGGGGGGCGGGGGGGGGGCAGCAGGAGGTGGGTGTGATCCCGCAGGAGGGGCAGGAAGAAAGCCAGAGACCAGGCAGCGCCCCCTAATGGCATGGTCTGATTCAGGTGTACCCCAAAGAGCTGGAGTCTGAGTTTGATAACTTTGAGGACTGGCTGCACACTTTCAACCTGCTTCGGGGCAAGACGGGGGATGATGAGGATGGCTGTACCGAGGAGGAGCGCACTGTGGGCCGCTTCAAGGTCAGGCGAGGAGCACAGGCCCAGCCCCTGCTCCAACACAGGTCTCCCACTCACCTCCCACCACTGCCCTGGCCACTCCCTCCATGAAAGTCCAGAGCCCTGGACTTTCCCATGACTCAGCTCCTAAAGGGCGAAGGCCCTGCCACATCGGGGTCCAGCTCTCCCGGTGATGTTAGCTATTTTGACTGCCACTCCTGCCAGGCAAACCTACACCCTGACTCACATTTGCCTTGCCCAGGGCTCCCTCTGCGTGTACAAAGTGCCACTCCCGGAGGATGTGTCCCGGGAAGCCGGCTACGACCCCACCTACGGCATGTTCCAGGGCATCCCGAGCAATGACCCCATCAATGTGCTGGTCCGAGTTTATGTGGTCCGGGTGAGATTCCCATCGCTTCCCCTCCTTGCACGTCTCCCCATCCTCCTGTCCGGGAGGGACTGAAGAAGCTACATACTGGCCGGTCACGGTGGCTCATGCCTGTAACCCCAGCACTTTGGGAGGCTGAGGTGGGCAGATCACCTGAGGTCAGGAGTTTGAGACCAGCCTGGCCAACATGGAGAAACCCCATCTCTACTAAAAATACAAAAATTAGCCAGGCACAGTGGCACAACCTGTAATCCCAGCTACTCTGGAGGCTGAGGCAGGAGAATCTCTTGAACCTGGGAGGCAGATGTTGCTGTGACCCAAGATCGAACCGTTGTACTCCTGCCTCGGCGACAGAGAAGGACTCCGTCTTAAAAAAAAAAAAAAAAAAGAAAGAAAGAAAAGAAGCTGCATACTGATAGCCCCAGACTGGGAGGCACCAAGGAGGTCATTTGGTCTAGTCCTTATCTTTTCTAGAGGAGGAAGTCAAGGCCCAGAGAGGGGTAGCCACTTGCCTAGGGTCACATAGCAAGCCTCCTAACTGGTCCAGTGCTCCTGCCACTGCCCTTCACCATCATAGGACCCTCAGGCAGCCTGGTAGGGGCACTAGAAGATGAGCAGGGTATGGAAGCCTGCTCAGGCAGCTGTCCTCCCCATCCCAGGCCACGGACCTGCACCCTGCAGACATCAACGGCAAAGCTGACCCTTACATCGCCATCCGGCTAGGCAAGACTGATATCCGTGACAAGGAGAATTACATCTCCAAGCAGCTCAACCCTGTCTTTGGGAAGTAAGGCTTCTTGGTGCCCTCCCCTGCCACAGGCCAACTTCTCCAGCCTAGACCACCTCCCACCCTAGCCCACCCTTAAACCCTTCTCCTAACTCCACCCTGCTAGGTCCTTTGACATCGAGGCCTCCTTCCCCATGGAATCCATGCTGACGGTGGCTGTGTATGACTGGGACCTGGTGGGCACGGATGACCTCATTGGGGAAACCAAGATTGACCTGGAGAACCGCTTCTACAGCAAGCACCGCGCCACCTGTGGCATTGCCCAGACCTACTCCACGTGTGTAGGGCGCGGGGCAGAGGGTGGGGGCAGTGCGCCTGCTTTGCCTCCACTCTAAAATGAGGTTCAGATTGTGGTGACTTGGGAAGGTAGACACATTGGGGTTTCTGTCCCAGGCCAGGCCTCTGCTCCT
The DNA here is from genome assembly GCA_963573385.1 of Cacajao melanocephalus. NCBI lineage: Eukaryota > Metazoa > Chordata > Mammalia > Primates > Pitheciidae > Cacajao > Cacajao melanocephalus. The sequence goes on along the minus strand of CAUYLG010040127.1, from coordinate 61,575 downwards.
ACAGACCCTGGGCACAGCCTTCAGGGGACAGGACTGCAGATCCCAAGACCAGGAGAGGGCCAGAGAATTCCAGGACAGAGGGGGCAGGATGAGGAGAGACAAGTGGGCTAGGGAAGGTAGGGGCCAGCAGAGGAGGAGAGGAAGAGTCCCCTGGGGATCTGGGCCAGCTCTGCCACTTATAGGCTGTGTGATCCTGGCCAAGTCCCTTCATCTCTCTGGTTTTCAGTTTCCTTATGGGAGTCTCTGAGGTTCCAGAGGAGTGGGCACAGTGAGGGGATGCAGTGGGGCTGGGTTGGGGACACTGATACATGGGCTAAGGCCCAGGGCAGGAAGGTTTAGCCTCCAGCAGCCCTAGTGTCTCAGGTGAGCCTGGGGCCCAGGGCAGGCGAGATCAGGCTCACTTGCTGATGAGGGCAACAGCCAGCTTCAGACAATTGGCCACAGGCAGCTGTCATCCAGGATGGCTTAGTCCCACCCAGCTCCTCCAAGCCCGTGTCCCCTCCCACAGACACGGCTACAATATCTGGCGGGACCCCATGAAGCCCAGCCAGATCCTGACCCGCCTCTGCAAAGACAGCAAAGTAGATGGCCCCCACTTTGGGCCCCCTGGGAGAGTGAAGGTGGCCAACCGAGTCTTCACTGGGCCCTCTGAGATTGAAGACGAGAACGGTAATGGGGCACTGGATGCAGCCACTTGCTCTCTCTCCAGGGGGGTTCAGAGGCCAGGAGGGGCCCACACTTTGCTGCAGAACTTCACGGCCTAGCCTGGGGTGTTCTCAGCCTAAGCCTGGGCTTAGCGACCCTCTGCTCATCAGCCCAGAGCCCCGCTTCTGTCTGCCCAGCCTCTGTGCTTCCACCCCTCAGGTACAGAGCAGTCCCACCTGCTTTCTCTCTGTCTGAATCTTAGTGAGGTAGAGAGGCTTTCCCCATTCCGCAGATGAACAAACCAAGATCCTAGTTCTAGTTACTTGCCCAAGGTCATGTGGCTCTTTAGAGGCAGAACAAGGGCATCGGCTCAGGTCCATCTGGCTCTAATCCTTAAACTCTCCTTATTCCTGTCTCCATGAGGCACTTCCCAGAGAAGCAGAGAATCAGGAGGTGTCTGTGCTGGTATCTGATCACTTTCAGATGCTGGGATAGAAAGTGGATTCTCCCCTCCCTGACCCCTCTCTCACAGCCCAGCAGAGTTCTCCAGTCAGCTTCCCCCAGCAGAGGACCAAGGGCACAGACCTCTCTTGGCCCTGTGGGGCAGCTGAGACCCTGGGCAGGCCAATTCTCCTTCTGTGCCTCAGTTTCCCCAACAGTAAAAAGGAGGTGGGGTAGACAGGTGATGGCACAGGGGTTTCTTTGTGCTCCTGAGTCCCTAGCCCCAGCAAAGGTTTCCTGGTTCTGCTGAGCCATGTGGGCAGCTGAGCTGCTGGCACCTACAGGTCAGAGGAAGCCCACGGATGAGCATGTGGCGCTGTCAGCCCTGAGGCACTGGGAGGACATCCCCCGCGCAGGCTGCCGCCTGGTGCCAGAGCACGTGGAGACGAGGCCGCTGCTCAACCCCGACAAGCCGGGCATCGAGCAGGTGACACTGGCATGGCCAAGACTGGGGGTCTTGGGTATTGGGGATCAGGGATTCCCAGCCTGGGTCGGTAAAGGTAGAAGCCAGGCCTCTCAGGCCTCTTGCTGTCCTCTGCATTCCAGAAAACCTGGCAGGCACCTCCTCACCAAGGTCCCTCGGGGTAACTTGAATAGCAAGTGTCTTTGCTTTGAGTGAGAATTACATCAGCTCAGGCAGACCTGGGTTGTCTCCCTCAGAAGCCGTGATTGGCTATTGGTGACATCATAGGAATTCCTGGCATCCAAAGATGGAAATTGATGAATTGGGTCCTTGACAGAACAAAGGTTAGGAGGGAGAGGAGAGCTGACCTTCCTGGGCAGAAGGAGAAGGCCTGGGAGATCTGCCACAACCCTCTTCCTCAGGGCCGCCTGGAACTGTGGGTGGACATGTTCCCCATGGACATGCCAGCCCCTGGGACGCCTCTGGACATCTCCCCTCGGAAGCCCAAGAAGTGAGCACCCCAGGGCCCAGTGCTACTCCCTCCCAGCCCACCCCACCCACTTCCCTCCATGGCCCAACTCTTCCTGCTGGAGGCTCAGGCCCAGATGGCCTTGGCCAGTTGGCATCCCTAGGACCTGGGTGTGGCCACTGGGCCTTATGGGGTAGAAACTGACCAACCAATCAGTAGAGTTTAGGGCGTGTCCTGGAGAGCCCCCATGTGCTAAGGCAGGACAAGGCCTTCTACCCTGTGCCGTCAGTGAGGGAGATGAGCCCCACGCAGCACACATCCATCTGCACAGTCAGCACACCCCTATACATGCAGCTCATGCATATGCACAGCACAGCACTCCCATGGGCACCTACACACCTGCCCACACTGACACACTCCTTCACAACACACACAACCCCTGGGAGCCGGCCCTGCATCGTCCTCACATCCAGGCTAGTGTGATGTTCTGCCGAGTTTTCTTTAAAGTGCCTGCCGGTGATGAGGCAGGACATGGTGGAGTGAAAAGAACCCAGGTTTCCCAACCATAAAGCGGCAGGTTCGAGCCCAGCTGCCAGACAGTGCCTTGATTCAGGGATGGCTTTAGGGATAGAGGAAGCCACACACAGTCCCACTCTTGTTTCCACGCTCCAATGTTGCCATCTTGAAATTCTTTATGACAAGTGGCCCTGCATTTTTTTTTTTTTTTTTTTTTTTGAAACGGAGTCTCACTCTGTCGCCCTGGCTAGAATGCAATGGTGTGATCTCGGCTTACTGCAACCTCTGCCTCCCCGGGTTCAAGCAATTCTCCTGCCTCAGCCTCCCAAGTAGCTGGGACTACAGGCGCTCACCACCATGCCTGGCTAATTTTTTTGTATTTTTAGCAGAGATGGAGTTTCACCATGTTGATCAGGCTGGTCTTGAACTCCTGTTTGCACTGGCCCCAGCAAGTGCAGACAGCTCTGCCAGGAATGTCCTGGAAACCTGAGGCCCTGAGTCGGCTGTTCCAGGGCCTGTCACTAGGGGGCACCCAACCCGCTGGGCCACTCTGGGCTCGCAGCCCGAGAGCCATGCTCGGATCAATTTTTAGTGAATGACTCAGCCTTACTCTTAATGATTGAAATGAACTACATCATTCATAAACACAATTAAACCTTGAGGGGAAAATCCTCTTTGGGGACAGGGACATACAGGAAACCAGATTCCATGGGCTTCCATTGCTTGCTACTGGGCTTAAACACAGACTTCTCTTGGAACTAGCATCTGAAACAAAGGGTGGCTTCCCCCCACCACCCACAGCCATGTGCCTGGCAGGCCCTCTCTCTCATGCCTCTGCTCCTCCCACCCCCATCACTCCTCCAGCCCCAGCCTGGCCCAGGCCCCCTGCTGACCCCAAGTTCCCCAGGGCTTCTCTCCACCTGCCATCCCAGCCCCGGCACCCTGGCATAACCCCCACCCAAGGCTGCTAACCAGCCCTCTCTCCCCGGGCCCAGGTACGAGCTGCGAGTCATCATCTGGAACACGGATGAGGTGGTCTTGGAGGACGACGACTTCTTCACAGGGGAGAAGTCCAGTGACATCTTCGTGCGGGGGTGTGTGAGCAGTCCCTGCATGGGAGGGACTAAGCTGGGGGGCTCTGCTTCCTGGAGGGCAGGAGAGGAGGCAGGGGGAAAGTGGCTGTGGATGGGAGAGGCCCCGCTGGCCTGGCCACGGGTGTGGAGATGTGGCGCCCACAGGTGGCTGAAGGGCCAGCAGGAGGACAAGCAGGACACGGACGTCCACTACCACTCCCTCACCGGCGAGGGCAACTTCAACTGGCGCTACCTGTTCCCCTTCGACTACCTGGCGGCGGAAGAGAAGATCGTCATCTCCAAGAAGGAGTCCATGTTCTCCTGGGACGAGACCGAGTACAAGATCCCCGCGCGGCTCACCCTGCAGATCTGGGATGCGGACCACTTCTCCGCCGACGACTTCCTGGGTGCATAGCAGGGTGGGGATGGGGGGCTCAGGATCCAGAACTGAGGAGGGGCAGGGGCCAGGGAGGAAGGGACAGGGAGAGCCCCGCCCCGGGGGGAGGCATTATTGCTTCCAGTCTGTGAGACCCACAAGTGTCCGACGGGTTTCCGCCCCCAAGGACCCACCTAAGCATGCCCAGGCAGATGTCCTCAGTGTCATAACCAGGCTGACAACAAGCTTTGGGCACACCAAGAAGGGGGCAGTCAGTGCTGATGGGGGAGGGGAAAGGCTCCCTAAGGGAGTTGGGAAACCTCCCTGGGCCTCAGGTTGCTTCTCTGTAAAGCAGGGTTTCCCCCTAAAACTCTAATCTGCGTCTGCAAGCTTGTGGGATTAGCAGGTCTTTAACAGAATGGATGCCTGGTGGGGAGTGGCAGGGGAGACCCCAGGAGAGACCCTCTGGGGTGAAAGAAGGACCTGAGTGAAGTGTGGGGGCTGGGGCTGCCCAGGTAGCTCACGGGCATGCTTGGATTGAGGCCAGTTGCTGGAGTGAGGCAGGAGGATGAGCTCTGGGCTCTGGGAGGTCTGCACTCAGCAAACAAGGGGCCGAGGAGCCCAGATCCCACCCACCCCACCCCACTCCACCCCACCCCAGCCCTGTTCACTCAGAGCTGACTCTGAGGTCACCACAGGGGCCATCGAGCTGGACCTGAACCGGTTCCCTCGGGGCGCAAAAACAGCCAAGCAGTGCACCATGGACATGGCCACTGGGGAGGTGGACGTGCCCCTGGTGTCCATCTTCAAGCAAAAGCGTGTCAAAGGCTGGTGGCCCCTCCTGGCCCGCAATGAGAACGATGAGTTTGAGCTCACGGTACGTACCCCCTCCAGCTCAGGCAGTAGGTAGGGCTGGGGTACCAAAGGTCCAGCACATGGCCTGGACTCTGGGACCTGTCTCTTCTCTGCAGGGCAAGGTGGAGGCTGAGTTGCATTTGCTAACAGCAGAGGAGGCAGAGAAGAACCCAGTGGGCCTGGCCCGCAATGAACCTGACCCCCTAGAGAAACCCAAGTGAGTGCCCTGCCTGCCCAGCCCCTCCCCACGCTGGTTCTTGTGGGCGCTGGAACAGGAAGGAGACACTCCAGACACCCTATCTCTTCCTGGGCCACAGCCTCATTACAGGGGAGCCTCCTCCCTGCCCTCTGCTGGTCCTGAATCCCACCACATCCCTTTGAACCAGAGGATGGGCTAGGAGTACTGGAGAGCAGGACTTCTCTGGTAAAGACACCATTTAGCAGAGATAAACGCTCTTCCCTTCCTAGCTTTTGCTGAAGAGTCAGCTCCAGTGGTGGCCTCTGGGACCTCAGCCAGCCTTGATGGCCAGAGGGGTGCCTAGAACTGCACACACAGCCCAGGGCAGCTTCCCTCTTGGTCGGGGCCCCTCTCCATACCCAACCCCATCTCCTCCCTGTCCCTCCTCTGCGCTCTCTACTCTTCATGCTCCAGCCGGCCCGATACGAGCTTCATCTGGTTCCTGAACCCTCTCAAGTCGGCTCGCTACTTCTTGTGGCACACGTATCGCTGGCTGCTCCTCAAACTGCTGCTGCTCCTACTGCTGCTCCTCCTCCTCGCCCTGTTCCTCTACTCTGTGCCTGGCTACCTGGTCAAGAAGATCCTTGGGGCCTGAGCCCGGCGGCCTCCTGGGTCTGATACTTCTCTCTTCTTCCTCTGGACCAAGGGCTAGGCAGGCGTGCACATGCACACACACACACACACAATTCACAAACACAAATATGCAGACATGCACACCAGCACAAACAAGCATATATGCACACATATGTGCCACACACAAGTGCATACACATGCACTCAAGCACACACATGGACACACTTAAGCCCACACAAACATACACAGCCACTTTCACAAACACAATAACAGACTCTCAGAGCTAGAAATGACTATTTTACATTTTTCCATGTTAACCCAAAGAGGTGAAATAGCTTGCTCAAGGTCACCCAGCAAATTAGGGTAGAGCCGGGACTCAAGCCAAGGTTTCCAAACTGCCAAACCTGTGTTCTTTGCACACCACCTCTGCTCCCAGCCACGTTTCTCATAGACTCTAACCCAATTTCATTGGCAGAAAGAAGCTGAGCTATGGACAGGGAAGAGGGAAGGGTGTGGCTAGGGTTAGCCAACGGATCTGGAAATGGTTCTCACTAGTGTGTGACCTCCCAGTCCAGAGCTGTTTTCTGCCCTTCATGGTTCCATTCAACTCATTTTATTATTATTTTATTATTATCATTATTTTGAGATGGAGTCTCACTCTGTCACCAGGCTGGAGCACAGGGGCGCTATCTCGGCTCACTGCAACCTCCGCCTCCTGGGTTCAAGCAATTCTCTTGCCTCAGCCTCTCATAGCTGGGACTACAGGTGCACGCCCCCACGCCCAGCTAATTTTTGTATTTTTAGCAGAGACAGGCTTTCACCATGTTGGCCAGGATGGTCTCTATCTCTTGACCTTGTGATCTGCCTGCCTCAGCCTCCCAAAGTGCTGGGATTACAGGCATGCGCCACCGCGCCCAGCCTCAACTCAAAACATTTAATAACCACCATGACCTGAACACCCACTGCAGGTGCTCAGAGCTCCCCAGGCACTGGTTCACTTCGCCATTGCACCAACCCCAGGAGGTAGACACTGCTTGTAAGCCCATTTTATACATGAGGAAACCAAAGTTGATAGAGGTGCCTAACTTGCCTGTGAAAACCATTCAAAACCAGGTGCCCTGCACCCAAGCCCTGGCCAGGTGTCCCCCGCAATGCTGAGCTCAGCTCTGGGGCTGCTCACCATGTCCTCTGGGAGGCAGTAGTTTGAAAGTGCATATTCAGTACTTTCACTTTGTATCTTGATATTTTATGAAACCTATTGCTTTTATAACACAAACAACAGGTAGTGAGGCTGGCCAGGTGCTTTTTGGCTGGGAGACTCTGCAGAAGGTGGAGTGGGTCTGCACCCTGGCAGTGGGCAGGTCGGTGAGGGTGGCTTGCGCCCCACAGGGGCAGCTCAGACCCTCGGCAGGGCCCAGTGGGAACAGACATTTATGTCCATCAGAAAGGAAGAGATTTTGAAACACTGGTCTCACCGAGGACATGGGGCAGCACATAGAATGAGCTGACCACAGGAGCTTGCTAACCGTGAGAACTGCTTGCAGGGCCAAGGCTTCCCCACGCTGCAAGTAGCTCCCATATAGGCCTTGGGAGGAGGCTCGGGCCCCAGAGGTCCCACAGGGAGGATAGGGTTCTGTAAACAGCAAGCTGGGTACTTAGAAATGGGCTCAAACCCGGCAGGGCACAGTGGCTCATGCCTGTAATCCCAGCACTTTGGGAGGCCGAGGCGGGCGGATCCCAATGTCAGAAGATCGAGACCATCCTGGCTAATGGGTGAAACCCATCTCTACTAAAAATACAAAAAAATTAGCCGGGTATGGTGGCATGTGCCTGTAGTCCCAGCTACTAGGGAGGCTGAGGCAGGAGAATCGCTTGAACCCGGGAGGCGGAGGTTGCAGTGAGCCAGTGCACTCCATCCTGGGCAACAGAGTGAGATTCCATCTCAAAAAAGAAAGAAATGGGCTCAAATCCTGGCTTCAGCATTCACTGCTTTTGGGGTCCAGAAGGACAGAGGATGGGGTGTGCTGGGAGGCAGCTCCTGCCCACTGGCTGACCGACTCCTCTCTTCTTCTTCCCAGCCGGCCCGACACAGCCTTCGTCTGGTTCCTCAACCCTCTCAAGTCCATCAAGTACCTCATCTGCACCCGGTACAAGTGGCTTATCATCAAGATCGTGCTGGCATTGCTGGGGCTGCTCATGCTGGGGCTCTTCCTCTACAGCCTCCCTGGCTACATGGTCAAAAAACTCCTTGGGGCATGAAGGCTGCCAGCTCCCACCAGCCGCTCCCCAGGCCTGCCGCATTTCCTTTCGGCGGCTTGGCCTCTCCCATCTCCCCTAGGGAGCCTGAGGTGCCCCGTGCCCACTTTTCATGCCTTGGGCCCAGAGATTGCCTCCTGCCGCAGGGCCGCCTGTCCTCACTGCCCCAGACTGCGGCTTGCGCAGTCCTGCTCCTCTGACCCCTGCCTCTGGGCTGGTGGGCCTTGGATGGGGTGGGGACCTGGAATGGGTCTCTCTTGCCCCATCTGGCTGAGATGCCACCCTTCTTCAGGCCCAGGCTCCAGAGGAAGCCACCCAAAACCCTCCCTAGGCCTTCCAAGTACAGGATTGAAGCTTTAGTGAAATTAGCCAAGGACCACGGGCCAGTGCCCAGGGTTTAAAAAGAATGAAGGAGCAAAAGGTATCACCGTGTCACATCCCCTGCCGACAGCACCGGTCTTTGATCCACAGCAGGGGCCAGGCCATGCCCACAAGTCCCAGGGCGGCTGCTTCTGCCACTGCCGGGCTCTGCTTGTCTCCTCTCACTTCCCAGAGTGTTGCCTGTCCTGCCTGTGGGTTTCCATACTTCCCAGAGCTCCCTCTGCCCCAGCCAGTGACCCCAAGCCCAGCTAAGGAGCTGTGAGAAGCAGCAGAGGGGACTCGCCATCCTGGGCACACCTGGCCCCCTTTCCTTCCAGCCCTGTCAGCTGCAGCCGGGAGCTGCCCCATTAAGTGCTGCTCCTGCCTGCGTCTGGGTTACTGTTGGTTGTTTTTCTTTTCTTGAGTGGTGATTTTTCTCTAAATAAAAAAAGTCAAGCACTGAGCTGACAAGTCCGCACTGGTCGAGTTGAGAGGAGGAGCCGCAGGCGTTGGGGGAGGTGGTCGAGTCGAGAGGAGGAGCCGCAGGTGCAGGGCAGGGGCAGCAGGACTCTACGTTGGTGGATTCGGTACCGGCTCCCATGGCCTTTCCCTTTCAAGAGGAGTCTGGCACCCAGGGTTCAAGGCAGACCTCAGGCCCAGGGCTGCCCACCCAAGCTGCCCACAGGAGGGGTCTCACACCATAGCCCAAAGGGCACACCAGCCTGGACCCGGGGGCCCCCAAAGCACCGAAAGGATCGTTTGGGCCTAGGCCGGCCTGAAGGCTTAAGACCCCACAGGGCCCAAAAGCTCCAGCCTCCGCCCATAGAAACCAGCTGCCCCGGAAGCAAGAAAGCCCCACGCCGCGGCCTTGGCGTCTGACTCACACCACAGTCTGAGCCTGAGGTAAAGTCCCTCATGACACAGAGGTAGGGACAGCAGCCTGGTCTCACTAGACGTGACCTCTTTAAAGAGATTCAGCCACAACTTTGAAGAGGCTTTAATCATAATGCAGGACACAGGTAACGCCTCTGGCTCCTTATTTTGCCAGGCCAGCAAGACAGCTCTGGAAAATCCAGAGAGAGGGCCCAGGTGCGGCCCAGTGGGTGATACGAGCCAGCTCCGGCATGGACACCAGCATCAGGCCAGCCCTAACACGCCGGCCTTTGAAGGTCCAGCTCTATTTTGTGGGTATCCGCAACACCCGAGTGGGAGGAACTTGCAGTTCAGAGTTGATCTGGAAAGGAAGGGTGACGGTCGTTACATTTTCCCCAGGGCCCTCCTTCTTTGCCACCCCTGCAAGTGACACCGGCTCTCCCATGGGCCTTAGAAGCCCTGCACGCGTCTCCTCTCCAAAGCTGAGAGATGCTGATCACCCACAGGCTGCCTCCCTGCAGCAGACAAGCCTGGGCCTTCTTGCTCAGCTTCTGCTCCAGCTGTGGCCTCTGGTAGCATTCTTCATCTCCTGCCCATCCAATCCCCTCTCCCCTCTCCATGCACCCATGGACCCATGCCATCCCCAGCCTCTTGTACACAGTGGCATCTGTGGAAGCAGGACCCATACAGTCCAGAATGCCTGGGACCTGTCACAGGTCAAGGGTCATTATGAGGCCAAGGCTCACTACATCCCCCTTTCAGGCATGGCCTGGGACCTGGGACCAAGCTGGGGCCACGCGCCCCTGAGCTTGGACTTGGGGCTGGCCCCAGTCACCTCACACGTGTGCAACTAACAGCTATGCCATGGCCTTTCTGGCCTACAGCCCCAGCTCCAGGAGCCCACACCCGCAGGGCAGGAAATGTTAGCAACAAACTTTTTCCTTCTCCTCTTGCCAGGCCATGGGGAAGCTGCCCACAACTTTTGCAGCGGTGGGCACAGATGGGGGCCAGGAAATAGCTGCCCCAGCAGAGCCTCCTCCCCCATGTGAGGACGACCCTCCAGTCATATCCCAGGCAGGGAACCGGGGCTGGTGAGTGGAAAGAGCCCGGGCTCTGGATGAGTCGCAAACTCTAAGTTGTGATTGTCCTTTTTATGAAAAGGGGAGCATCATTTCCTCCCTGTCCACGTCACACAGCGGTAGTGAGGATGGAAGAAGAAACACAGCTGGGGGCTCTGTAGCTGGGGAGCTGCTCCTGGCTGTGGCACTGCTTCACACAGAGTGGTCCCAGCAGGCCACCGGCACCAGAAACCTCAGCATCAAAGAGACACTGTCACCCTGGAGCCGTCCAGGAGGAGACTTCAGGCAAGATCTACTCCTTTACCCAGTCATTGTCTCAAGGTGCCACTGTTGATTTTTTACATCACATTGCAAAGCTCCCTTGCCTCTGGTGGGGAGGGGACTCCTCGTTCCCTAATGCCAGCTCCTGTCCGCCGGCCCTACCCCCACCTCCTGCCTCCCCTCCTTGGAAGGCCCCGCCGCCCACCTTAGAGGTCAGATACTGCTGCAGCAGCGCCTGCAGCTCTGTGTTCTGCTGCTCCAGAGAACTGTTTTCCAACAGCAGCTTGGCCCTCTGGGTCAGGACAAGGCTTTGGACAGAAAAATCAGTTAGAGGCTCGCTGAAGCCTCCATCCTCTGCCCAGTAGGGGCCAGGGTCTTGGTGTTTCTGCTCTGGCCACAGGTGGAGGGAGACTCCAGAACTACACTCCACCCAACCGCCAAGTGAGCCAGGCTAGCAGGAACAGAACAGGCAGGGCAGGGCCTGAGACCAGCTGCCCCACAGGACCCGCCCCAGGAGTTGCCAAGGGCAGCTCTTCCCTCCCAGGTTAGATGGGACAGGGAGGCAGGACACGTGGCTGCTCCCGGCCACCGCGCCTCACCCGCCCGCCAGCGCCCTCCTGCTCCATGACTTGCACACTTACTGGTACTTCTCCAAGGCCGTGTAGAGGGCGTCCCAGAGGTTCAGCCTGGACGGAGGGATCACCGTGGTCAGGGCCTGCCAGTACTCTGAGTCCTTGGAGTTGCTGCGCACACTCTTCTGCACCCTCAGCGGGGCCCGTGAGTCCCTGAAGGCCAAGAGCACTGCGACCGTCATCTCCACCAGGCACTACCCAGGCCCCCAAGCAGTGCCAGTCACAGGCTTATTGCTTTCCCACCTGTCGCCTTCCCATTCAGCAGTCCAAGTTTATTAGATAGCGGCAGGTTCTCCTTATTTTCATTTATTTATTTATTTTTGAGCTGGAGTCTCGCTCTGTTGCCCAGGCTGAAGTGCAATGGCACTATCTTGGCTCACCGCAAACTCCACCTCCCAGGTTCAAGCAATTCTCCTGCCTCAGCCTCCAGAGTAGCTGGGACTATGGGCGCCTACCACCACACCTGGATAATTTTTGTATTTTTAGTAGAGACGGGGGTTTCACCATGTTGGCCAGGCTGGTCTTGAACTGGTGGCAGGTTCTCAGAAAGAACATATGCCTACCATCAACGTTCCTGACTCGGTACCACTGCTACCTTTGTGAAGGCGTTATCAGTGTTTCACCCACCCCTCTCTCTCCCAGTCAGCTACCTCGCCAGCTTTACAGCTCATCACTGTGCCCATCTCTTGCACCAGTGCATCCAAAACAGCACTTGAATTCACTCATGTCCTCTCCATCCCTCCATGACAGTCTTAATCTGGGGGATCCTCACCTCCCACCTGGACAAGCCTCCTGATGCTCTCCCTGTATCCAGCATCATCCCTTCCCTGCTGCTACCGTGATCTCTCTAAAGGGCAAGGTTAATCACGGCTCCTCAACTGCTTCAAATCCTTTCTGGCTCCCACCCACCAAGGGATAAAGACAAAGATCTTAGGTGCACTGGGCCTAAGATCTAGGAGGCTATGAGATGATGGAGAGGTTCTGTTTCTAAATCCAGGCTCCCAGGTGTTCATCTTATTGACATTCATAAAGCTTACATGTTATAAATCACCTTTTGAATCATGGTACAGTTAAATTTTTGCTTTAATCATTAAAGGCTCTCCAAGACCTGGCTGGCTCCCCACCCACCAGTGCCACCTCCCAGGCCCTTGACACTCCAGCCAGACCTCCCATGACGATTCTTGAACAGACCAGACCTTCCCCACGCCACCACGTCCTGAAATGCCCTTACCCCATCTTATCTGCCTGAGAACACCCAATTCCGGTGCCGTTTCCTCCCAAAACCCTCTCTGACATGCCAAATGGAGACAGCCACTTCCTCCTCTGAACAATGGTGCACCTTGGATGTGCTTTGACTATTGCTCTGATCACAAGACAGTGTCACCACAGTGCTTACACATGGCAGACTTCGGTGCATGTCTGCTGAATGAATGATGAACGAAAAAAGTGCACATCACAACTACACCCCATTGCTTTCCTGAGTCTGTCCAGTGACTGGTTCCCCTAGCCTACCTTCAGATAGCTCTGTCCTTACTCCCCGTCTCTTGCCCAGGGGGCTCTTCTCCACTCACTGGCTCTGCCTGGCTCCCCAGCCCATCCAGCTCCCCAGCCCATCCAGCTCCCCTGATCCTGGTCTCAGGAAAGCCCTCCAGCCCCGCAGCCCACCTAGGCTTCTTCAGACCCATGACGAAGGCCTCCAGAATCTTGAGGACATCATTGGGGTGGATGACCCAGGGGGAAGGCGGAGTCTTCTCTTCTTCTTCCTTCTCCCCCTCCACCAGGCTTTCTTCCTTTTCTCCTTCCATCTCTGTCTGCTCGGCCAGCTCCATTTCTGACTCCATGCTGGCCTCCTCCACGCTCGCCTCCTCCACACTTGCCTGACTGCAGGGCTTGCTCTGGAGAAAGACACAAGGACAGCGGTAGGCTGCAGACACGTGAGCATGAGCTCGGAGAGAGGCAGGAAGAAGGAAAACCGGAAGAGTTTAGAGAAAGTTACCAAAAGCTTGCCCAGGGAGACATTTACACAGGAACAGAAACAGGAAAAACAGTGGCCAGAGGGGGATGGGGTGGTCAGAGGCACTAGAAGGCTGCAAGACAGTGGAGAGGTTCTGTTTCTGAATCCGGGCTCCCAGGTGTGCATCTTACTGACGTTCATAAAACTTGCATGGTATAAATCTCCTTCTGAATCATAATACAAATTTAATTTTTGTTTCAATTGTTACATTTAAAAGGTCTTCCTCCTACTCCTACCTTGCAGTTCATGCAATTGACCTCCCACAGGCAAACGAATGCTGTCTAGTTTCCCGTGTTTCCGTCTAAGGACGTAGTGCGTCTATGTAATGTCTGTATAGAAATACACGCATACACTTTCCCATATATACTTTTCTTTCTCGTTTCGACGTCAATGATACTATACTACACACAGAGTTCTGCAGTTTGCTTTTTCACATACCAATAAACCTTAGATATCTTTTCATGTGAATACATAAAGAACTTTGGTTTTTTTCCACCATTTCATAATACCCCACTGTATAGATGTACCATATGTTATTAAATAGATTCCTCAATGATGGACATTTAGGTTGTTTCCAATCTTCTGCCATTTCAAACAATGCTACAGTGAATCAGCTACAATAAATATACCATTTCAACTGTACTGAGATATATCTAGAGAATAAAATCCTAGAAGAAGAATTTCAGAGGCCAAGGTGGGCAGATCATTTGAGGTCAGGAGTTCAAGACCAGCCTGGCCAACATGGTAAAACCATGTCTCCACCAAAAATACAAAAAGCAGCCAGGCGTGGTGGCAGGCACCTGTAATTCCAGCTACTCGGGAGGCTGATCCAGGAGAATGGCTTGAACCCGGGAGGTGGAGGTTGCAGTGAACTGAGATCGTGCCACTGCACTCCAGCCTAGCGACAGAGCGAGACTCTGTTTCAAAAAAGAAAAAAAAAAAATTCAAAGTAAAGTGTATGTAGTTTTGTAATTGATACTGCCAAATTGTCCTCAATTGAAGTTACAATTTAAACTCCTACCAGTAACTTATGAGTGTGCCTGTTTCTTATACCTCAGTCATTACTATGTTATACTTGATGTGTTATCAAGCTTTTTTTTTTTTTGGCCAACATAACAGGTTGGCAAAATGGAATTCAGCCATTTTAATTTACATGTTTCTTATTATAAGGAAGGGTGATTGTCTTTTCAAATTTTCAGAGTTATCTGTGTTGCCTCTCCTAGGAGTTGTTCATTCATATTTGTTATCTGTTCCTTGAGTTGTTGGTCTTTTTCTTACTGATTTCTGAGAGCTCTTTATATATTAAGGAAATGAGGCCATAACTATGATATGAGTTGAAAATATTTCTCTGCAGCTTGTCATCTGTCTCTTAACTTTGCTTATCATGATTTTTGGTCCTACAGAATTGTTTTAAAATTCTGTAGTCAAATATAGCTTTTATTCCCTTTATGGCTTTGTGGTTTTGTCCATTCTGCCAACTCTTTTTTTCTTTTCTCTTTTTTTCTCCTTAGAGACAGTGTCTCACTCTGCCACCCAGGCTGAAGTGCAGTGGTGGAATCGTGGCTCACTGCAGCCTCAAACTCCTGGGCTAAATTGAGCCTCCCAAGTAGCTGGAACTATAGACATGAGCCACTGCACCTAGCCCAGCCAACTCTTTTTAGAGGCATGTCAGGATACTCAGCCTTGGGCTAGCAGTACTAAAAACATTTTTCATTTACATTTTTAACTTTTAAATTGAAATGTTATACCATTTTTAATATGGCAACTTCTTTAAAATCGTTGATATTTGATTCACCTTCTGAAATCAGTTACGATCAAGATATGTAGGACAAATGGGCCCTGCCTTGCGGGAAAGTGTTAAGGATCAAGATACTCAGAACCTGGTGGGCTCTGGTCTCACTCTGCAGGAAAAGACTCCTTGGGCCTCAGTATAAGAACAGCATCTCATTCCCCAGGAATTCTTCCCTTTACAAAGAGACAAATCAATAAACAATAAGGAAAATGCTAAGTCAGTTATACCTGACATAAAAGCCCCATTTTTTGGTTGTTGTTGTTGTTTTGAAACAGAGTCTCACTCTCCTGCCCAGGCTGGAGTGCAATGGCGTGATCTCGGCTCACTGCAACCTCCACCTCCCGGGTTCAAGTGATTCTCCTGCCTCAGGCTCCCGAGAAGCTGGGATTACAGGTGCACGCCATCATGCCCGGCTAATTTTTGTATTTTCAGTAGAGACAAGTTATACCATGTTAACCAGGCTGGTCTTGAACTCCTGACCTCAGGTGATCCACCCACCTTGGCCTCCCAAGGTGCTGGGATTACAGGCGTGAGCCACCACACCTGGCAAGCCCTATTATTTCTCCAGAAGCCAGCACTGTGCTCTGGAGGCTTCCAGGAGAATTGAAAGTGCATTGTTCTCACTGCATCTCGCCTTACCTGGAGGCTGGAAGATAAATGATGAGCTCGATATTGAAGGAAGAAGTTCACCAGTTTATACAAGTCATCCTCACTTTCAATTCCAAGGGCCTGGGGAAAAAGCAGGATGGTTGCTCAAAAACCCCATCAAAGAGGCCAGGGGCTTGGGCAGCTGACAGGTGCTCAGCTCCTAAGAGCAGGAGGCTTAGCCGTGGAGGGCACTCATCCAATGCTGGGAAGCCACAGTAGTTTTAGGGACACACGCATCAGAACACACAGAAACAATGCTCACAGAGCCAGGAACTGCTCCACGGGGATCCCAGGGCTGTGGGGATGCCAAGTAGGGCTGCACACATATCTCAGTCTGGGGATGTCAGGGAGAACCTACAGTCTGAGAGGAAGACTCTAGTAGAGGAAGGGGCAGGGGTGGGGGACACTGGAGTCTGAGGCCAGTGTGTTTTGTGGAGAGTAGGTTAAGGGAAGGGGGTGACAGGGAGCAGGGGAAGCCCCAGGAGACCCTCATCCACTGCCAGGGCCGAGGCAATGGCAGGGCCATCTGAGAACATGGCCAGCTGCAGCCCTGCCTGTGTCCTCCCAGCCCCGTGGGACTCACAGAGAAGATGGCGTCCAGCCTCAGCAGATAGCATTCACCCTGCTCCAGGGGCAAGAGAAGGCTCAGCAGCTTGCTCTCTATGAGGAACCCCTGGGGAGAAGGAAGAAGGTATCTCCGGTCGGGGACAGGTTTCAGGAGCGAGTCCCAGCGTCTGCAGCTGCCCTCTGTGTAACACTGCAGGGACCATGCCACGGAGCAGATGCCCAGGGATGGGAGCCAGCTGTGAGCCCCAGCAAAGCCTGCTTGGGGTGCCCATGAGCCCCCTCCCCCCCAGCCCACAGGGGGCAAGGCCAGAGACAAGCAAGACCAGGGACAAGCAAGGCCAGGTACAAAGCCCAGCCTCACCATGGACTTAGCTTTTCCCACCCAGAAGGGCACCAACCCACCTCACCCACAAGCCACTGGGCAAATGCCTGAGGCCCCCACCACAGTCCAAAGCCGACCCAGTCACAGGCTCCTGCTTCACCCATAGTCTTGTCCCCAAATATCTACAGAACACAGCAGCAGGAGAAGGAGCCATGGAGGGCGGTGGACCCCCAAAAACACAGCACACCTGCGGTGGAGGGGAGAGGGCAGCCAAGCAGACGTGGTGCCCGCTCTGAGCCAGGATGCCCGGGGTAGGGCTCCATGGGGAGGTGGCCTCTGCGTCCAGCTGCGGGTTGAGAGGGCAGAACTTGCCACCTGACCCCTTCAGCAGCAGCCGCCATCAGAGGCAGGAGCCAGCCAAAGGCAATTGCCCCCACTGTCCCAAAAGAACACGCACTCAGAACCGTAAAATCCAAACCAACACTGCCCACGTCGGACGACAATGCAACTTCCAGCTGGGCCAGCTCAACGCAGCTTTTATACCAAGTCGAATCATGCTTGCTAACATACAGTGCAGACATCCAAATCCCAACGCACCCAGAGTGACCCCCAAAACGAGCCCCTGAAAAGGGCCATGTCAGAGTGGCCATGCCACTTAGCAAGTGGTTCATGGAAGTGAGCTGGTACACCTTGTCTCATAACCAGCATCGTTTAAGCTGGCTGGAGCCCTCCAGCCAGCCTGAGCTGTGCCACGCTGACCAACCAAGGTTAGGCCCATTTTCCAGCTGGGCCCCCACTCTGCTCCTCAGGCCCCGACACTGGGTTTGGCCAGGCAAAGACTGGCCCGCTCCCGACTCAGGCTGGCACTGGCCCGGCAGAGGCCTCCGCAGCAGCACACGTCCATGAGTCCCTCGGCTGCAGCCCCGCCGGGCCTCACCGACTCATCACACAGGAGCATCAGGATCCTCTTGGTAGTTTTTTCAGAAATCTGCTTCGGCAGGTCCAGGTAAGACTCTGACTCTGAGGCGGCCCCTTCTGCCTCCTCCTCTTCTACAGATGGGTTGTGGGGAGAAGAAAGAGAGAAAGAAGATAATTTCTGGACCTAGTTGACTCTGAGAAACAGTCAAATGGCTTTCCTTGAGAAAGTGTACCTCTTAAAAAGTCTCTTTGAGGCATTATCACAGTCTCTTTATACCGAAAAAAGCCTACTACGTGGGGGGAAAGAGGGCTAGGGGGTTGGAATCAGAGACCACCTGGAGAACTCGGCCATTCCCAGCCAGTAGTAATGGCCTACTTTTCCAACTTGCATCTACCTGAAAACATCATGCTCAAAATCCAGCCATGAGCCAGGAGGTGGGAGGGGGAGTGCGAGCCTATTTATTCTTATTTCAGAGATAATCTAGCAAGTGGCTATATGGTTTCTAAACCTGCAACAGATGAGATAGAAGCAGCCAACTCAAAGCAGAGGCGGGTGGCTGTGCACATTCACAGAGAATTTTTTTTTCTTTTTTTTTTTTTTTTGAGATGGAGTCTTGCTCTGTCACCCAGGCTAGAGTGCAGTGGCATAATTTTGGCTCACTGCAACCTCCACCTCCTGAGTTCAAGCGATTCTCCTACTTCAGCCTCCTGAGTAGCTGGGATTACAGGTGACTGTCACCATGCCCGGCTATTTTTTGTGTTTTTAGTAGAGATGGGGTTTTACCATGTTGGCCAGGCTGGTCTTAAACTTCTGACCTCAGTTGATCCGCCCACCTCGGCCTCCCAAAGTGCTGGGATTATAGGCGTGAGCCACTGCACCCAGCCCAGAGAAATATTAACAGCAAGAACCGACAGCTGACAGCAAGAGACAAAAATTTTCCTAATTAAAATTAAATTTTTAGGCCAGGCACAGTGGCTCACATCTGTAATCTCAGCACTTTGGGAGGCTTAGGGCAGATGGATCACAAGGTCAGAAGTTTGAAACCAGCCTGGCCAACATGGCAAAACCCCATCTCTACTAAACATACAAAAATTAGCTGGGTGTGGTGGTGCACACCTGTAATCTCAGCTACTCAGGAGGCTGAGGCAGGAGAATCGCCTGAACCTGGCAAGGCAGAGGTTGCAGTGAGCCAAGATCATGCCACTGCACTCCAGCGTGGCCAACTGAAAGTCTGTCTCGAAAAAACAAAAACAAAAAGAAAACATAAGTAAATTGTAAAAAGCAATCCCTAATAATCAAAAGTAAAATGAAACAAAATACCTATATGTGTATTGAATTGGTGCTATAACCACACAGAAACTACTCCAAGTGACGTTTTTTAAAAATTTTATTATTATTATTTTTGAGACAGACTCTTACTCTATTGCTCAGGCTGGAGTGCAGTGGGACAATCTTGGCTCACTACAACCTCTGCCTCCCAGGTTCAAGCAATTCCCCTCCTCAGCCTCCTGAGTAGCTGGGATTAGAGGCATGTGCCACCATGCCTGGCTAATTTTGTATTTTCAGTAGAGATGGGGTTTCGCCATGTTGGCCAGGCTGGTTTCAAACTCCTGACCTCAAGTAACGTGCCCACCTTGGCTTCCCAAGGTGCTAGGATTACAGGTGTGAGCCACCGTGCCTGGCCCCGAGTGACTTTAAAATATAGCAATCTGTCTGTATACCCCTGGAGGGGCACATTTTAAGAACAAAAAGAACCACAGAAAAGTGTAAGCTGTCTTTAGTAATCATTTGTTGGTGGTAGCGCTCATATTTTCAACCGAGATGGCTCTGTGGTGCTATGGGGAATGCATGTGATTCATTATTTTGAAGTCATTGAGCACTAAGACTTTCAAGTTGGAAGAAAGGGGATACACTTTCATACTGTTAAGTAAAAATCCTGGCATACTGTTAAGGAGGATTTAGGATGAACTCATGATTTATTTTATTACTAAAAAAAAATCCTATACTCTCGGCTCTGTCCACTGGAAAGTCCTAAAAACAATGGCCAACCCAAAGCAATAAGCACCCAGCACCCACAGCATGTTTCAAAATCCCATTCCCTGGGTAGGCATGGTGGTTTCATGCCTGTAATCCCAGCACTCTGGGAAGGAATCGTTCGAGCCCAGGTGTTTGAGATCGGCCTGGGCAACATGGCAAATCCCTGTCTCTACAGAAAATACAAAAACTGGCTGGGCATGGTGGCATGAATCTTTGTTCCTAGCTACTTGGGAGGCAGAGGTGGGAGGATCGCTGAAGCCTGGGAGGTGGAGGTTGCAGTGAGCCAAGATCCCACCACTGTACTCCAGCCTGGGTGACAGAGTGAGACCATCTCAAAAAAAAAAAATTCCCTGTTGAAAAGGACCAGGGGTCCCTTGGAGAAGTGGCTGATTCCAGACTTGAGGCAGGAAAAGTACAATGTATGCCCGGAACACCTGGTCATCCTGGAACGCCAGGATGCTGTTAAAAACTACTAGTGCTGAGTCAAAAGCACACAGAAGCCAATATGAAGACTTCCACTGGCCAAAGATGGAACAATCTCAGCCTCAATAAGGATAATTACTTTAGTAAACTAAAATACATCAAATTTGTATAAATTGATGCATTCATAATATTTTTTAAAAACTCACTGGTACCTTTGGAAGATGCTAGAGACTCAATCCACTGTTTTGAAAACTGGTAGACAGAAAAAATAAGCATCTACCCTGCTTTTCTTATACAGACTATCTCAGGGTAGCAAGTTGCTAATGAAGGAAAGATTTTCTTTTAAGAAGTATTCTAAATACTAAATAAAGACACAAGAATAGAATTTAAAATATCACCATTCTGCAATCCCTAATAAAGTTAATGGATCTTAGACAATGAATGGCGATGGTTGCTAATATCACAGAAAGAGAGACAACTTAACATTAGTTTATCCCAGTGGTGGTACTACACAATAGCGTACTTAGTAAAAATAAATTGGACCTGCATCTGATCAAGTTTCTAGACCTAACTACCAGTTTATAATACAGGAGAGAGAAAAAAAGCTATAAATTAGAGGAGACTTAAAAGACATCAATAATCATACTCTACTACCTCCTAGCTATGGGAGCTCTTCCCCCTCCTCCCTAGAGTGTCTCTAATATGACTGGGTTGACCTGATGTTCTCAGAGGACCCCTGCAGCTCTAAGTCTCTACGACAATGTTCTAGTCACCTGCGCGCAGAAGCATTTCTTCTACTATCTGCGTGGCGGACTTCCGGGGCTGCTGAGAAATAGGCCCAACGTTCTTCAGGAACCAGAAATCAGGTGCTGTCCAGGGGAGCCCCAGATGATGGGTGTGGATGATCCTGTCCACATCAAAGGCTCTGGCTATTAGGTCCTTCGCCTCCTCCTCATTCATTAGCCAAATCTCCCGAAACTTTTCATCATCAATAAGAGCAAAATGCCTGTGCAGGAGAGTCACAGAGCATGGCCAGCTGACCCCAGGGCCTGGCCAGGGTCCCCTCAATTGGCAGCAGGGCAAGAACATGCAAAAGAGCTGTGCTAATTCCCAGGCTTGGCCCCATCCCCGGGCAGCTGATTCCCACTTACGATAAACTACAAGCCATCCCAACATATCTCAAGAAAAGGCAGGTGACACGCAAGTAAAGGGCCAGGGGAACACAGGACAAAGGGTTAACTAGTGCCTGGTCCAGCTCCAAAATAGCCGACGATATTAAGTCCAGCGAAACCACAGCCTGTACAAACTCCACCCCTGCCACCTCGACGCTAGCACAAGTGCCTTAGGACCAAGTCCTTCAGATACCTCATGGCTTTCTGTAGCTCCTTGAATTGCATCACGAGACGTTTGTATTCCAAAGTTAGAGACTGGTTCTCCTCCTGGAACTGCTTTATTTGCTTGGCATATTTTGATCTCAGATTGTTAAGTGTATCATGCAGGCTGGTTGAAGAAAAAAAAAAGTCTGTGGCTGGGCACAGTGGCTCACGCCTGTAATCCCAGCACTTTGGGAGACCGAGTCAGGTGGAATGAGAGGTTCGGAGTTCGAGACCAGCCTGGCCAACATGGTGAATCCCTGTCTCTACTAAAAATATAAAAATTAGCTTGGCATGGTGGCGCACGCCTGTCCCAGCTTCTCGGGAGGCTGATGCAGGAGAATCGCTTGAACCCAGGAGGCAGAGGTTGCAGTGAACCGAGATTGCACACTGCACTCCAGCCTGGCAACAGAGTGAGACTCCATCTCAAAAAAAAAAAAAAAAAGAGGCCTCCCAAAGCCTTTGGCCAGCTTGCTCTCCCACTCTTCTGCTGTGTGAGGACACAGCGCTCCTCCCCTCTGAAAGATTCAGCCCTCACTAGAAACTGAACCTGCCAGCCTTGAGCTTGGCCTTCCCAGGCTCCCAGATCTGTAAGAAATAAACTTTTGTCTTTGTAAACTGTCCAGTCTCAGGTAGTCTGTTATAGCAGCACAAACAGACACGTCAAATTACGAAACGTTGGGTGGTAGTGATGAGGAAAGGAAAATGGCAATGAAAGCAAGAGACAAAAAGGCAGCGCTCAGAAACTGCAGGGGCTGCTCAAGGGCTTTCAGGCTGAGGGAAGATCCCACTCATCTCAGCCACGTGCATCAAACCCAAGCTCCGCCTCAAGCGCCTCCTCCCGCCTCCCACCCTCCCTGTTCTCTTCAGCTGCTGTGTGACCTTCTGATTCCTACCTATTTGCCTTCAGACCAGCCACTCCAGCTACCAGCACTGGCCCCTTGGAGTCTCCTCTTAACTGCCTTTTGCCAATTCCTGTCTGCCCCCCATCCAATATTTCACTTCTTTGGGAAGCTTTCCCAGGTGCCTCCTTGTTGTATTGATGTGTGCCTTTCCTGGATGTTCCCCTATCTAGTATGGTGCATATATAGGGGGATTATTTTTTTCCATAAATATTGTCCCCTGACTATTCTTGTTTCTCAGATAATCAGGCTTAAGATGACACACCATTTACTCAGTATCATTTTCTGTGATAAGTCACCATCAAAAAGTCAACTGGTGTTCCTCTATACATTCAACATGTGTCCAAAATGTATTATTATCAACCTACAAGTGGAAGAATTCATAAATAATAATAGGCTATTTGGGGTTTGGAGAAAAAACTTCAATCTTGTTGCCTTCTACAAACAAAAGTCTTCTTCCACTCTGGTCCTCAGAGCCTGGTGCAATGGTCTGGAACTTAGAATGCAATTCTTAAAGGAAGAAAGGCAGGAGGATGGAAGTAAGGACACAAGGAGGAAGGGAAGGATATGTGAGACGTTTCAAGCAATAGGGACCTTTCAAAGAGCCACGGTGTCTGCGCAAAAGCAAACTGGCACATTGTCGTGAGTACTTAGGTTGGTATTATTTGTTAGAGAAAAAGGTTGGAAGCAATCTATATGTCCATCATTAGAGACTGGTCAAATAAATCAGAGTGCATCTATGCAGTAGGTAGTAAGCAGCTTAAGAAACCGTGAAAGCAGCCGGGCGCGGTGGCTCACGCCTGTATTCCCAGCACTTTGGAAGGCCGGGGCGGGTGGATCACCTGAGGTCAGGAATTTGAGACTAGCCTGACCAACATGGTGAAACCCTGTCTCTATTAAAAAAAAAATCAAAAGTTCTCTATGAACTGGGAAGGGAATGTATTCAAGATATACAGCAATGTGTACGGACCACTATCATTTGTATAAAAGCAGATGAGGGATGAAAGTATTTGTGTGTGCTTGTATATGAATGAAATTCATGAAATTCTGGAAGAAACAAACAAATAATGGTTACAGAGGTGGGAAAGAAGAACAAGATGAATGGGGACGGAAGACCTTTTGCAGTGTACTCTTTTCTTGGGGAGAGACCACTTGAATGTATTAACTCTTCCCAAAAATATTATTTTGTTAAGTGTTGGTTATATTTTTACTGGTTTCTACCCCTTCGATAGAGAAAAACACATACCCATCCCTGTTCTCAGCACAGAAGGGCCCAGAAGAAAGACACTCTGCATGCTAGCATACCGATTGATCTTCCTCTTCTGCTGGGATTTAATCACTGTGCTTTCTTCATCTCTCTTCTTCAGCACCTGCAGGTTGTACTCTAATTTCTCTTGATTTAGCTGATAAACTGCTTTCCTCTGCTGAAGCTGCTGCTCAAGAATCTAAAGTTAAAAAGATTATGTGTGTGTGTGTGTGTGTGTGTGTGTGTGTGTTAAAGTTAAAAAGATTATGTGTGTGTGTGTGTGTTAAAGTTAAAAAGATTATGTGTGTGTGTATACACACACACACACACACACGCAAACTCTACACCTGCATCCTTAGTATTATATACACTAGTGTATTTAAAATGCCTTTTGGGGAACATGCTTTGTATAGGTAAATATTTACATAGACATATTTATATAATCCTGTTTGTGTATGTTTATTTACCTAGATATGTATATCCATATTCAGATGTATTATTCATCTTTGTACCTATATTCAAAAATAATAAAGATGCACAAGGTAAAAGTATTGGTAGAAATTTATACTGAAAGTAATATAAAAAGAAACTTCCCTACATTTATAAACTTATCTGCCCTGTGAATTATATCTAGAATTGTACACAAATAAAGATATGCTCTGAAATACTGTATACACACACACACACACACACACACACTAATTGGCCCTAGCTGTGGGCCTCTGATAAATTATTCAAGTCATGTTAGAGGAACCTTAGGGTTAAGTGCCTCAGCATGCATTGTTAAAAAAATATATCATGAGACTCAAGTTAGAGGCCAAGATAAAATACAAGTCCACAAACTGTAAACTAAAATCTGTGTAGCTAATGTCTAATCAAGATCACAGATTTCAAGTCCAACTAACTCTGGAAACTTTAACCAGACCCTTTAGAGATATGAGCAGCCCCTCTAAAAACGCCATAGAAATAAATATAGCCACAAAAACTTGCAATTTCCCCACTCTGACCTTCCAGAGTGGAAGTGTTACCGTTTAGTAACCCAGGTTCATTTAAAAGGAGGACAGACACAGTCAGGCTTACTTTTTGGACTTCCATTAGCTGTATTCATTCATTCAGCAAATATTTATCATGTGCCTAATCTGCATCAGATACTTTTCGAGGCGCCATTGGGAAAACACTAGTGAGAAAGGCATAGCCCTGACCTGTCTAGAACAGAGACAGATCAACAAGCACTAGTGATAAGAAGCAAGAGAGAGGGAAGCCCAGTTATGGGACCAATGAGAAAAGCACTGTCCTTGGTCTTGAGAGACCAGGGAAGGCATCCCTGGAAAGACGGCCTGTCTAGCTGAGACCCAGATAATGTGCTGGAGTTATGCAAGTGACACCTGAAGGGAGAGGGCTCTAGAGAGAGGAAATAGCATATAAGAGGCAAGAGAGAGGGGGATGCTTTGGGAAAACCACAAGAAGTTCAGGATGTGAGGCATGAGGCAAGAAATGGTCAGAAATGAGGCTGACCCCATTTCCGAGCAGCAGAGTGCTCCCCCAGGCTAGGAATGTAAAGCATTATCCTGACGGGAATGGAGGCCCACTAAAAATGTGAAGCAGGGAAGAAAAATGGTTGGTCCAGTCACTGCAGAAAGATCACCCTGACAGGTTGTGAAACAAAAGATCAGAGAGAGGCAAGGCTGGAGGTTGGCATGCTCCTGCCTCTCCTGAGTGAAATGCAGGAATGGGGAAGGCAATTCAGTGGAATCAGAAACTCGATAAAGCCACCATGTGCGTGTGCTCTCCAGCCTCCTTCCCGTCTCCCTCTGCTAGGCTACATACACACTCTTGCCTAGGAATCGATAGAGGAAGTGATTCCAAGCGGCTATCACAGCCTGCTCTGGGTCATACTCAAGGAGGGCTCCTGGCAAGGAGGTGACACTTCATTGGGTCAGGAAGCACCTCACTTCCATGTGTGCTGTGGAATCCAGTGATCCCCACGTTGTAACAGGGGGAATTAGTCAAGGATATTCTATATCACCATGGCAGAGATTTTTCAATCTCCACTACAAGATGAATATTTGAATGTCTCCTGCAGAACAGAAGCGTGTAGTATATTTTAACAGATGATAAATGAAGAATCCTGTTGGTCCCTGAGACCTAACTAATCCTACTTCTCAATTTCTCTACTTGCTTTTTATTTACTTTTTCTAGTTAGACATTTTTCTTTGTAAAAACTGTTCCTGATTGCAAAAGCAGTATTTGCTCATTGCAGAAAATGTGGAAAGTACAGCAAATGAAAAAGAAGACACAGAAGAAAGAGGCTGCATGATGACCCATAACTGCACCCCCAAAGGCAATGTCAGTTAATATCAGCATTCTTCCCTTCAGTCTCCTTCACATAGCTGGAATCAAACTATGCCTACAATTTCATATCCTACTTTTCTCCCTCAATATTACAACAACAATTTTCCATGTTAGCAAAGTTTTATTAACATCATTTTAATGGTACAGAATACTTTTTTTTTTAGGTAGAGTCTTGCTCTGTCGCCCAGGCTGGAGTGCAGTGGCACCATCTTAGCTCACTGCAACCTCCACCTCCCGGGTTCAAGTGATTCTCCTGCCTCAGCCTCTCAAGTAGCTGGGATTACAGGCACCCACCACCAAGCCTTGCTAATTTTCATATTTTTAGTAGAGACAGAATTTCACCATGTTGGTCAGATTGATCTCAAACTCCTGACCTCAGGTGATCCACCTGCCTCGACCTCCTAAAGTGCTGGGATTATGGGCTAGAATACTTTTATATAGTATGCCATTTTATCATATATGAAATATTTAACATGTTTATCATGTTGTAATAATTTCCTATTTTCCAACAGTTGTGTGTGTGTGTGTGTGTGTGTATATATCTATATATATATACTTATAAATAGTTTTAATAAGTTTCTCTATTATAAAATAATACTGGGACAAATTATATATAAAATTCCTGGGGTAATTTATATCCTTATGGTAGATTCTGAGAAGTGAAATGACTAAGTCAGAGGTTCTTAATAAATTGCTTTCCAAAGAGCAATCTACGATTTATACTCCCACTGGCCATGGGTGCAAGTGCCCACCTCACCACATCCTGCCAGCACTGAGCATCGTGCAGGGCAGACCCTGGAGCACCAGGGGCAGGCCTGGCCCTTGGGTGTGAACTTGGAGCAGGACAGGGAGCTGCCAGAAGCTGCAACTACAATTACAAAGGACCCTTTCTGGGCCTGTTTAAAATTCAATTTTGAAATGTTGGACTCAAATAATATCCTAAAGGGCCTATGGATGAGGCCAATAGCACAGCTTCATTTCAATTGCAATTATCTGGGTGTTCCCAGGCTGAGTTACTCTGGGCCCTGTCCCCTTCTAGGGATGACCCTGAGTGTTTCCCAAGAAAGGGACTTTCAGCAGCTCTTCTTGCAAAGTTGCAATAATTTATGCCTCCATTCCTCAAATGAAACCAGATCTGCCACTTCAAAAGTCACCAGCCATGATCATAGTGAGGGAGTTAGGAATCAGAACACAAACCAAACACACATGGACTGGACATAAGGGAGGCCATTGGTCTATGAGGCAGCTTGGCACAAAAGTCCAATAGAAAAGCTCTAGCCGGATGTGATGGCTCACGCTTGTAATCCCAGCACTTGGGGAGGCCAAGGCGGGTGGATCACAAGGTCAGGAGTCCGAGACCAGCCTGGCCAACATGGTGAAACCCCGTCTCTATCAAAGATACAAAAAATTAGCGGGGCATAGTGTCATGCACCTATAATCCCAGCTACTCCAGAGGCTAAGGCAGGAGAATCACTTGAACTCGGGAGGTGGAGGTTACAGTGAGCCAAGATCATGCCATTGCATTCCAGCCTGGGCAACAGGGCAAGACTCTGTCTCAAGAAAAAAAAAAAGAAAGAAAGAAAGAGAAAGAAAGAAAGAAAGAAAGAAAGAAAGAAAGAAAGGAAGGAAGGAAGGAAGGAAGGAAGGAAGGAAGGAAGGAAGGAAAGAAAGAAAGAAAGAAAGAAAGAAAGAAAGAAAGAAAGAAAGAAAGAAAGAAAGAAAAGAAAGAAAGAAAGAAAAGCTCCACGTGGGATGTAACTATCTGAGAACATACGAGCACTCACAGAGAAGGAGGGTCTTCAGAGCTGCTCTCCATTTGGGATAACAATGAATGGCTGTTCAGTCTTCACGGGAACTGATGCCTGGGGGCCCTGAGACCCAGAGTACATGAATGTCTGCTTCGATGATTTCCAGGGAGCCCTCCTTTTTCTCATGGCCTTGCAATAATCCCCTATCCCTAAGACAGCATTTTCCAGACTTATTTGGCCATAGGATTGTTTTTATATTTACAATACAACAAGAGTATGTGAATTATAAATGCAAGCTCTAACACATGCACTCTTGTGAATTTCATTCCTAAAGGCAGATTATTACATTATATATATATGATGTAATAATCTATATATACTGTAATTTTATATATATAATAGTATATATATATAGATGGCTGGGCATGGTGGCTCATGCTTATAATCCCAGCACTTTGAGAGGCCAAGGCAGGAGGAGTCCTTGAGGACAGGAGTTCGAGACCAACCTGGGCAACAAAGTGAGAAAGTGAGAACCCATCTTTAAAAAAGAATTTTTAATTAGCCAGGCATGGTAGCATATGCCTGCAGTCCCAGCTATTCTGGAGACTGAGGTGGGAGGGTTGCTTGAGCCTGGAAGGTCGAGGCTGCAGTGAGCCAAGATCATGCCACTGCACTCCAGTCTGAGCAACAGAGGAAGACCCTGTCTCCAACAAAAAAAAGAGCAGGGGGGATTGGGCAAAGACCATGACAACATTTTTCAAAAGAAGGCATACATGTAGCCAACAAGCATATGACAAAATGCTCAACATCACTAATCATTAGAGAAATGCAAATCAAAACCACAATGAGATACCATCTCACACCAATTAGAATGGCTATTAAAAAGTAAAAAAAATAAAAATAAATAAATAAATAAAACAGGAGATGCTGGGGAGGTTGCAGAGAAAAAGGAACACTTGTACACTGATGGTGGGAATGTAAAGTTGTTCAGGTATTGTGGAAAGCAGTGTGGCAATTTCTCAAAGAACTTAAAACAGAGCTATCATTTGACAAAGCAATCCCATTATCGGGTATATACCCAAAGGAATAGAAATCATTCTGCCACAAAGACATATGCATGCATATGTTCACTGCAGCCTATTCTCAACAGCAAAGACATGGAATCAACCTAGATGCCCATCAACGATAGACTGGATTTTTAAAATGTGGTACATATACACCATGGAATATTATGCAGCCATAAAAAAGAACAAGATCATATGGTTTGACATAAGCGTTTAGAAAAAAAAAGAACAAGAATATATCCTTTGCGGCAACATAGTTGGAGCTGGAGGCTATTATCCTAAGCAAACTAACATAGGAACAGAAAACCAAATACCCAAATACCGCGTGTTCTCACATATGAGTGGGACCAGTGAGAACACATGGACACAAAGAGGGGAACGGTAGACACTAGGCCTATTTGAGGGTGGAGGTTGGGAGCAGGGAGAGGATCAAAAAACTACCTATCAGGTACTATGCTTATCACCGGGGTAATAAAATAATCTGTACAGCAAACCCCTGTGACATGCAGTTTTTCCATATAGCAAACCTGCACATGTACCCTGAACCTAAAATAAAAGTTAAAAAAACTGTAATTGATTTTGTTAAATGTCTGTGCTTATTATTCAATTATCCAAAGATATTTTACGAAGTTATAGTTCATGTTCCCAAGATTAATGGCAAAACACAATGTTTGTGTCATCTATAAAGATTACAGTCTAACCTGCCGCAAAACTCCTTCTAAGGTAAAGGTAGCACGGGTGTTGATAACACCTTCCCCTCTTTTTTCTGGGGCAGTGCAACCTTCTCCATCGCTGCTTTTGGGCATCATCTCTTGCCCATTGGCTCAGGAAAAGAGGCTGCCACCAATGTGCCAGCAGAATGCAAATTTAAAACAGCCTTTCCCTTTGGCCTTCTGGCCTTCTCTGCTGACTCCAGAGACCCCATTGGGCTGATTCACCTCAATCTTGACCCTAAGCTGGGCCTGCAGGATCCCATGTTGGAATCCTAAGACCAGCAATGTCATCTCAGGCCACATTCTTGCTCCCTGTTTCTGTTCCATCTCTTGCTGTTTGACACTATTTGTGTAGCTTCCTTTCTTACTCAATAGATTATACATTCCTTGAGGGCAGGGGCTGTACTCTGTTTATCTCTGTGCTTTGCACAATGTAAATTAGTACAGTGCAAATAACGCCTTTAACTTTGGGGGATTAATATTCCGGTATTAAAGGTTAACAGCCCCTAAATTTGAGCTGAACATCTTACGATCCTAACTGAGTGTGTAAGGTGTACAGATAAAAACATTTGTATCTTCCTGCATCAAGAATTAAATGTTTTCTAGCAGTTTTCTTTTAGGGTGGTGGGCAGGGGTAGGGAGTTTCCACCTAAGCGTGCAACGTTTACAGGCTTCTCTTTGCCCTGTTTTGAATAACATGAGCTTTACTGGCAGTAGCACTTGAACATTGAGACTTTTTTTTACCTCTTGTACTTTACCCATTATCCAAATCTATGTGTACTGGATCCTTCCTATTTTTGCGGTTTGCAAGCATTTTAGTTCCATATTTTAGAAATAGAGTGCTATGCATTAGTTGGGAAGAGCAAATTTGATGTGGAGCTGCGTGTCGTATCTTCTGAACAAAAATCAGTGCCACTTGGCTTGAAGGTCTAGTGAAAGTGCACTTAAGAGCCACTATAATCCCAGCACTTTGGGAGGGCGAGGTGGGCAGATCACAAGGTCAGGAGTTAGACACCAGCCTAGCCAACATAGTGAAACCTTGTCTCTACTAAAAATACAAAAAAAAAAAAAAAAAAAAAAAATTAGCTGGGCGTGGTGGCAGGATAATCACTTGAACCCAGGAGGCGGAGGTTGCAGTGAGTCGAGATTGTTCCACTGCATTCCAGCCTGGGCGACAGAGCTAGACTCTGTCTCAAAAAAAAAAAAAAAAAAGTGTCACTATGATAAAGTTCAACCCACTAAAACATTCCACATGTTGCCATATGTGTAGTCCCTGACTGGATGATTTTTCTCCCAGTTACAGTATGAAAGTGGTACAGGTAGCCTCAGTTTCCATCTGACACAGGAAAGAACTAAGTTGCAAAAGCACTGTGTTTCCTTCCTGCCTGAAATGTCTCCATCTGCCTGCCACCCACATCCACACATGCCACCATCAGTCAACCTGGACAGGGACAGCCAGCGGTACCAGGCCCCCTGCCTCCCTGCCCCCCACTTCTCTGATCTTACCCTACCTCCTACACCCACCCCCAGTATCTCCCCATGTCCTAGTATTTCTTGCCTCATTCGAGTAGTTGGACATTGGATTAAGAACATGAAATTCCATATATCTCACTGAGGCCAACAATATGTAGTTTTGTCACATAAGTTATCACAGAACCAAGATAAATTCAGAAAGCTTAACAATAGCCATTTTCAGTAAAATCATATCACAGTACAGCCCACAGAAATAGTGCTGCTGTTGGCTGGGCACGGTGGCTCATGTCTGTAATCCCAACACTTTGGGAGCCGAGACAGGTGGATCACCTGAAGTCAGCAGTTCAAGACCAGCCTGGCCAACAAGGTGAAACCCTGCCTCTTCTAAAAATACAAAAATTAGCCAGGCATGGTGGCGGGCATCTATAATCCCAGCTACTCAGGAGGCTGAGGCAGGAGAATTGCTTGAACCTGGAAGGCAGAGGTTGCGGTGAGCCGAGATCGCGCCACTGTACTCCAGCTGGATGACAAGAGAGAAACTCTGTCTCAAAAAAAATAATAATAAATAATAAAATAAATAGCGCTACTGTCTTACAGACTTGTACCATTCTGTCAGTAACTCTCATTTCTGTGACATTAATATGACAAGGACCTGGGAAGATTCTCAAGACTGGTAAATATATTTGTAACCTAACGGGGTTTTAAATTTAACTTCATGATATCAAGTAACAGGAAAAGAACTGAAATTCTACCAAAAGCTATGTGGAAACGTGTTCATTTAAGACCTTTTTCTACATAGAGACTGAAAGGAATAGACCACACTTGAGTATTAAGATGCAAGTACGTTACATCTAAATGTAATTAGAGAGATTTTTTAAACTGGTGTTGAAACAGAATCCTAGACTTGGAAAAAAACTTTAGAAACCAGAAATAACCTCCTACTGCTGCAGGAATCCTTCTTCCACACCGAAGACAGAAAGTCATTCAGCCATTGCACAGTCTGAGATAAGCAATCTTTGCTTTGTAGGATGCCCTTCTGAATATTAGACCGTCCTAACTCTTAGATGCTTCTTTCTGATAGTCAGAATTTGCCTCACTGAAATTTCCAACCATCAGTCAAGGGGCTGTTTGAAATAAGGGGAAGGGTATAGGCTTCTGAGCCAGTCAGAACTGGGTTTGAATCCAGGGTTTATCGTGTACTAGATATATAGCTTTGTCTCTAAGCTCCAGATTCCTGAGGTATAAAGTGCTGTTGGTGATGAGGATTAGAGATACCATTCACGAAGTACCTGGAATTTGGGAGAGACTCACTTGATGGCTGTCGTTTTTAGCGTAGCTGTCCTAGCTTTGGCTCTCAGACACAGCCAACTTGTCCTAGGGACATTTTCCCTTTGCCAGGAGAAAAAGGCTTCCAGACCGCTGTAGTATCTTGGCAGTTTTTCTTTCTCTTCCTTCCTTCCTTTCTCTTTCTCCTTCCTTCCTTTTTCTTTCTTTCTTTGCTCTCTCTCTCTCTCTCATTCTTTCTGACAAGGTCTTGCTCTGTTGCCGAGGCCGGAGTGATCACAGCTCACTGCAGCCTTAAACTCCTGGGCTTAAGTGTGCCTCCAACCTCAGCCTCGTGAGTAGCTGGGACTACAGGTGTGTGCTACCAGGTTCAGCTAGTTTTTGTTGTTGTTGTTGTTTGTTTTTGCCGAGGCAGAGTTTCACTGTTTCCCAGGCTAGTCTCGAACTCCAGAACTCAAGCAATCCTCACACTTTGGCCTCCCAAAATGCTGGGATTACAAGTGTAAGCCACCATGCTCAGCGCACCTCCACTGGTTTCTTAAAGAAAGCATCCCTCTGCATATATCCTGTACATGAGCTCCCTCAGATAGGAACATTTAAAAGAAGGCAGGTGGTTAATAAATATGTGCTGAAGGGACTACCTGTAGAATATCACAGGTAGTCGCTAAATAGGAAATATTCACAGGTGTTTTGCCACCCAGGCACCCTAGTGAGGACCAGCTGTTGCACCTGCACATCCTGCTCCAGCTTGATCTTGATCGTGTTGTATTCTTCGCAATCCCAGATCCTCTGCTTGTTCAGCTGCTTCTCATAGTCCTCCACTTTCTTCATGCGGTTGATAAGATACTCCAGCTAAAGGCACAGGAAGACAAGGGAAAAGTTAGGGACCATTCTTGCCCCACCTCAATCCTTCGGATGGCCTGACAAGCATGACACATGGGAGAGTTTGGGAGCTTCATGACTCCGGGGGGGAGTCTGGTGGCTTTCAGAAGTCCTGAAGCCCCAAGGCTTTTAGGACTTGGCTAGTATTGCCTAATGGGCAATACATTACTCCAGAAACTCTAAGAGGAATGTTTCATTATGAAATTAAGTTCCTCTCCTTGAAGTCTAAATATTTGAAAAAAAGAAATTACACACAGACTCTGAAACGTAGACATTAATTGCTCAGCTGGGAGGCTCTAGGCTTCATATTTCTAAAAAGTCTATTGGATCTTGGTCAAGTCACTTCTTTGTTGTTTACAACTCTGAAATAAAGTGATAATCCCATACCCTTTAAAAATGTGTCTTAAAACACCTTGGGCCATGAACATTCACAGCTGGGTTGGATACCCAGGAAACAAAGGAGAACGGGAGAGGACTATGGGAAACACAGCAAGCTGCCTCGGTGGTACTCACCACCACCAAAGAAACAATCCCCATCCACAAGGCCACACTGATTAGGAAGTGCGGCAATGAACGCAGTAGTATTCAACCACAGCAATTCTACTCAAGCTACAGAAAGGCTAGCGAATTCAGTCACAGTAGAAATCACCCCAGACCCTCCGGATCACCCTTGACAGCTTTCACCCTTTACCTCTTTGGCATTATGAGCCTGAAGGGCCCTCTCCCATTTCTTCTTATTACTGGCCAGTAGCTCTTGGCGTTCCACCTCAAATGCTTTCTACGACCAAGAAGGAAAAAGACTCTTGGGTCTGTTTTGATTGGGCAGGTCCCACCCATGTCAAAGAACTTTCAGATAACTGTGTGAGTGCCATACCACCGACCATACAGAAAAAGTCAAATCCAAACGCAAGCTTGCCAAGTTTCATGAGACCAAATGGCAATGGAAGGAGTTCTATGGAAATTAGCTGTTGTGACGACTATACTCCAAATGTAGAGAGGAAATGTGCCAGCAGTCCCGTGCCTTAGTCAATATCAGAGGCCGGGAGCTGGAGGAAGGCCAGTGCCCCTGTTGGCAGTCACAGGGCAAGCCCTGGTGTGTAATTCAACTGTGACTAGCGTTGGTGTGTTGCCATGGTTGGGGTTACCATGAAGCAAAGGCAGCATGAAGCTCACAAGGGGTACGCTTGGGAATGCAGAAGCGAGTATCCAACCACCCAGAGAGAGAGGTCTCCAGTTGGCTCTCTTCCATCTTGGAAAGGACTAAATCTCACTCTCAATCATGAAAATTTCATTCAAATTCAAAATAGTGATTCCTGAATCCTATGCAGCACTCCCCTTTGCCACTGTCCGCCCCAGTTGCCATAAAGAAACAAACAAATAAATGCCTCACATATGCTTTACACTTATGGAGGGCTAATCCCCCTTTTACTCCCCAACTCCTTGTTTATTTTCTTTCAAAATGCTTATTACCACCTGTGAAATAATATATTTAGTGACTTGTTCATTGTCTAGCCATCTCCGACTAAAATACAGGCTCCACTGGGAACTTGCTTTTGTTCATAGCTGCATTCCCACCCCCCCGGAACACTGCCCAGCATATAATAGACACCTGATATGTACTTGTCAAATGAATGAATGAGTAAATAAATTAATAAAACCCAAGAGCAGAAACAGAAATCAGAGGACAGAGAAGTAATCTGGGGCCCTCCTTAGATCATTAGGACAGACCTAGACCTCCTCCCAGGGGCCTCCCAAGTGCAGAAAGCAGGTCTTTTCACACCCCGTTACCTCAATGTGATAGAGCTCCTCACGAAAGGTTTTCATTACATTCTTCACCTGTTCTTCCATCCGCTCCAGAAGCAGGCAGATGTCATCTGACTGTTTCTTCAAATCCTTCACATATTGGTCATCCTTTGTTTTTAACTCCTAGAAAAAAGCACGTAAAAGGCTGGCCACAAACTGTGTGGAGCAAGAGGTGCCAAGCACTCTCTCTAGACCCCTCTCACCAGAATCCGTCAATGCTAGGACATGAAACTGCACAAAGAGGGCTGGGCACAGTGGCTCACACCTATAATCTCAGCCCTTTGGGAGGCTGAGGCAGGCGCTTCAGCTTAGGAGGCCAGCCCGGGCAGTATGGCAGAAACTGTGTCTCCAGAAAAAAGTACGAAAATTAGCCAGACATGGTGGTGCATGCCTGTGGTCCCAGCTTCTTGGGAGGCTGAGGTGGGAGGATCACTTGAGCCCAGAAGGTTGAGGCTACAGTGAGCCACGATTGCACCACTGCACTCCAGCCTGGGAGATGGAGCAAGACCCTGTCTCAATAATAATAATAATGAACTATGTAAAGAGGAAATGGCTTCAGAAGAGTCTGAGAAGGCTGGGGATAAAGCACAGAAGATGGAGTGGAATGGGCTCTGCTCAGGGCGAAGCTCTTAACAAGCACCCAGGACCAAACCCCTCCATGTTATCAGCTGCTGCAAATTCCCTGCAAGCTCCCAGAAAGCCTAGAGCCTCCTAGCCGAGCAATTAATGTGCAGGTTCCAACAAGGGAATGTATCTACTGCAGACTAAATTGCATTCCTTAACTAAGGACATAAACTCTGGAACAGCATTTGCTGTAAAAATACTATAGTCATGTGCCACATAACATTTCAGTCAATGATAGACCATAGATATGACAGTGGTCCCACAGGATTATAATACAGTATTTTTCCTGTACCTTTTCTGTTTAGATACACAAATAGCACGGTGTTACAATTGCTTACAGTATTCAGTATTGTAACATGATGAACAGGTTTGTAGTCTAGGAGCAATAGGCTATATCATATAGTCTAAGTGTGTAGTGGGTTATACCACCTAGGTTTGTGTAAGCACGTTACGATGTTTGCACAACAATGAAATCACGTAACGATGCATTTCTCAGAATATATCTCCATCAAGTGACGCATGGCTGTATTTCTATTAGATAGCTAATAATTCTACAATTCTTGCAAAGCTTTTTCTTCTAGTTACAAGTTTATAACTTGAAAAGACATCAAAATTGGAAAAGAGTTAATATTATCTTTGTTCACAGATGACATGATCTTATTTGTAGAAAAGCTCGAGATTTCACTCTCACACACAAAAAACTGTTAGAACTGAAATGAATTCAGCAAAGTTGCAGGACACAAAATCAAAATTCAAAAATCACACCAGGCCGAGCGTGGTGGCTCACACTGGTAATCCCGTAATCTGAGCACTTTGGGAAGCCAAGTTGGGTGGATCAGTTGAGGTCTGAAGTTCGAGACCAGCCTGGCCAACATGGAGAAACTCTGTCTCTACTAAAAATACAAAATTAGCCGGGCATGGTGGTGCATGCCTGTAATCCCACCTACTTGGGAGGCTGAGGCAGGAGAATCACTGGAACCTGGGAGGCAGACATTGTGGTGAGCTGAGATCGTGGCATTGCACTCTAGCCTGGGCAACAAGAATGAAACCCCGTCTCAAAAAAAAAAGAAAAAAAAATCACACTATTCACAATGGCCAAGATTTGGAATCAACCTAAGTGTCCATCAACAGATGAATGGACAAAGCAAATGTGGTTCATATACACAATGAAGTACTATTCAGACATAAAAGAGAATGAGATCCTGTCATTTGCAACAACGTGGATGGAATTGAAAGGCATTGTGTTAAATGAAAAAGCCAGGTATAAAATTCAAACTTGCATGTTCTCACTCATTTGTGGGAGCTAAATATTAAAACAATTAAACTTGTGGAGATGGAAAGTAGAATGAGAGTTACCAGAGGCTAAGAAAGGGTAGTGAGGAGTTGGGGAGGAATGGAGATGGCTAATAGGTAGAAAAATGCAGTTAGAATGAATAAGATCTAGTATTTGACAGCACAACAGGGTGACTAAGGTCAGCTAGATTCACTGTACATTTTAAAATAACTAAAAAAGTAGAATTGGAATGTTTGTAACACAAAGAAATGATACATGCTTGAAGGGATGGATACCCATTTACCCCCATGTGATTATCACACATTGTATGGCTGTATCAAAATATCTTATGTATCCTATAAACTTTTTTAATTTTAAATTTAAAAAGAAAAAGGTCAGGTCAGGCGCAGTGGCTTACACCTGTAATCCCAGCATTTTGGAAGGCGAAGGTGGGTGGGTCATTTGAGGTCAGGAGTTCGAGACCAGCCTGGGCAATGTGGTGAAACTCCATCTCTACTAAAATCACAAAAACTAGCTGAGCATGGTGATACACACTGTAATCCTAGCTACTCAGGAGGCTGAGGCAGGAGGATCACTTGAGCCCAGGAGGTAGAGGTTGTAGTGAGCCAAGGTTGGGCCACTGCACTCCAGCCTGGGTGACAGAGTGAGACTCTGTCTCAAAAAAAAAATAAAATAAATTAGCCTGGTGCAGTGGCTCACGCCTATAATACCAGCACTTTGGGAGGCCAAGGCAGGCGGATCATGAGGTGAGGAGATGGAGACTATCCTGGCCAACAAGGTGAAACCCCATCTCTATTAAAAAAAAAAAATACAAAAATTAGCTGGGCTCAGTGGCAGGCACCTGCAATCCCAGCTATTCAGGAGGCTGAGGCAGGAGAATAGCTTGAATCAGGGAGTAGGAGGTTGCAGTGAGCCGAGATTGAGCCACTGCACTCCAGTCTGGTGACAGAGCAAGACTCTGTCTCAAAAATAAATAAATAAATAAAACAAATTTTTTAAAAATTTTAAATCAGTTGCATTTTTATATACAAATAATGATCAATCCAAAATGGAAATTGAGAAAATAAACCATTTACTATAGCACCAAAAAGAATGAAATACTTAGGAATAAACTTAACCAAGTAGGCAAAAGACTTATACGACGAAAACTATAAAACATTTCTAAAAGGAATCAAAGAAGATACAAACAAACAGAAGATATCCTGTGCTTATGAACTGGATGACTCAATATTGTTAAAATGTCCACACTATGCAAAGTGATCAGCAGATTCAATGCAATACTTATCAAAACCCCAACATCATTTTTTGTGGAAATAGAAAAACCATCCTAAAATTCATAAAATTCAGAATCTCAAGGGACTCCAAATAGCCAAAATAATCTTGAAAAAGAAGAAAGTTGGAGGCTTCACATTCCCTGACTTCAAAATGTACTACACGGCAGTTGCAGTGGCTCATGCTTGTAATCCCAGCACTTTGGGAGGCCAAGGTGGGCAGATCACCTGAGGTCAGGAGTTCGAGACCAGCCTGACCAACATGGTGAAACCCTGTCTGTACAAAAAATGCAAAAATTAGCTTGGCATGGTGGCACATGCCTGAAGTCTCAGTTATTCTGGAGGCTGAAGCAGGAGGATTGCTTGAACCTGGGAGATGGAGGTTGCAGTGAGCCGAGATTGTGCCACTGTACTCCAGCCTGGGCGACAGAGCAAAACTCCATCTTAAAAAAACAAAACAAAACAAAAAAACTACAAAGCAACAGTAATTAAGAGACTGTGGAACTGACATAAAAGTAGATATATAGACCAAGGGAACTAGAGGGCCCAGAGATAAACCCCTGCATATATGACCAAATGGCTTTTGACAAGGGTCAAAATGATAAATAAATGATATATAAACCCCTGCATCCATGGTCAAATGACTTTTGACAAGACTGTACAGTGGAGAATGTATAGTCCCTTCAACAAATGGTATTGAGAAAACTGGATGTTCACAGGCAAAAGAATGAAGTTGGTCCATTACCTTATACCATATACAAAAATAACTCAAAATTGATTAAAGACCTGAAACTATTAAACTCCTAGAAGAAAATACAGGGGACGAGCTTCTGCACATTGGATTTGGCAATAATTTCTTAGATATGACACCAACAGCCCAGGCAACAAAATCAAAAATAGACAAATGGGTTTGCACCAAACTCAACAATTTTTGCACATCAAAAAAATCAAGAGTAAAAAGGCAACATATGGAATAGGAAATCATAATTGAAAATCATATATCTGATAAGGCGTTAATGTCTAAAATATATAAGGAACTTCCATAACTCAAAAACAACCCAATTTAAAAATAAGCAAAGAATTTAAACAGACATTAAAGACAATATATAAATGGCCAATAAACACATGAAAAAGATGTGTAACATCTCTAATCATTAGGGAAATGCAAATCAAAACCACAATGAGATATCACCTCGCACCATCAACATAGAAACTGTCAAAAAAACAGGATGTAAGTGGTGGTGAGAATACAGAGAAGTTAGAACCCTTGTGTATTGTTGGTGGGAATGTAAAATGGTGCAGTCATTATAAAAAACAGTATGGAGGTTCCTAAGAAAATTAAAAATAGAATTACCATATGACCCAGCAATCCTACTTTTAAGTGTACATCCAAATAATTCAAAGAAGGATCTCAAAGAGATATGTGCGTACCCCTGTCCATAGGACCATTACTCGCAATAGCCAAAAGGTGAAATCCAACCCAAATGTCCATTCACAGAATGTATGAACAAAATGTGATATGTACATGCAATGAAATACTACGCAGCCTTAAAAAGGAAGGCAATCCTGTCACATGCTACAATGAAGTCCATCTATACTAAGCAAAACACGCTAGTCAAAAAAGGACAAATGCTGTATGTTCACTCATGTAAAGTATCTAAAGTAGTCAAAATCACAGAAACAGAAAGTAGAAAGGTGATTACCAAGGGCTGGTGGGGGACAGGGAAAAGGGAATCAGTGTCTAATGGGTACAGTGTTTCCATGTTGCAAGATGAAAAAGTTCTTAGGGATCTGTTGCATCTGAATGCTGTATACTTACCATGACTAAACTAAACATTTTTTTGGTTTTTGTTTTTTGAGACAGTCTCACTCGCTCTATCGCCCAGGCTAAAGTGCAACGGTTCAATCTCGGCTCACTGCAAGCTTCGTCTCCCACATTCAGGCGATTCTCCTGCCTCAGCCTCCCAGGTAGATGGGATTACAGGTGTGTGCCACCACGCCTGGCTAATTTTTATATTTTTAGTAGAGATGGGGTTTCACGATGTTGACCAGGCTCGTCTCAAACTCCTGACTTCAAATGATCCATCTGCCTTGACCTTCCAAATTGCTGGGATTACAGGCATGAACCACCATACCTAGCCCATGAACTATATACCTTAAAATGATTGCGATGGCAAATTTAATGATATGTGTTTCTTACCATAAAAAAAAAGTTTATAACATGAGTTATACAGCATCCTAAATAATGAAGTAAAAGCTTTCTACATTTTTCCATTCAGGAAAAGCAAACCACTAACCCCGCTAAATCCCAGGTAGACCCCTCATGGCTGGGCTTGAGGGCCTGGGCCTCTTGCCTGCTGTAACTCGCTGATGAGCTTGTTCTTATCTTCTAACAGCCCAGCACAGTGCAGCTGTTGGGTATTGAGCATTTCCCACAGCTCCTGGGGAATTCTCTTCTGCTTGCCCTCTTCCCACTTTGAGGTGATTTCATCGAATTTGTCCTGGCTGGTCTTAACTTCATTCTCCAGCTTCTCAATCCTGCAAATACAAACACGCCAGCCATACCAGGCCAGCTTGAGATGCTGCCTTCCAACAGAGCGGGTATGTTCTCTAGAATCGCTATAATATATGGCCCAGGTACTGGGCACTACCCAAACACACCCACCCAAAATCAAACTCAATGCTGAGAAACCTTTCAGTTTAATGCTTGACTACAAGTAGCTTAGGCCAACTAAGGAAAATGACGCATAGCAAAAACAGATCAACATTAAGGCTACACACACACACACACACACACACACCCCTGCTTCTGAGTAAGATGATAACACACAACAGTTAAACACTGGGTCTCTGGAGTCACAGAGCTTATATTCAAGTCCTGACTTTGCTACTAAGTGACTGTCAACCTTTTAGACAAGTTGCATAACCTGTTCAAGCCTCACTTTTCTCATCTGTAAAATGGAGTGGATGAAAATATCTACCTTCACGTGGCTGGCTGTTGTCAGGATGAAATAAGATGCTACGGGCAGCACAGGTGCTCAGTATGGGAGTCACTTAACACATGGTACTTAAATTATCAATCTTTTATTAGTAACATGACCTCATGTGTCTGGCTACTCGTCTCCCATGTTACCAATAAATGACTAGTGGAATGTACAAACAGAGAAACTCCACCATGAGTAATGGAAAATAGGGAGAACCTTGCCATCAATTCCAAAGAACTCCGTGGCACGGAGGATGGGGCGAGGCAGCAGGAAGGCAAGAGAGCTGAGGTGGGGCCCCTCTGGGAACAGTGGCTTGGATATCTGACAGAGACTCTCTGCTCCTTGTAACAGACTAATCCTTTGAGGGCACCTCCAAACAAACTCCCTGAGGAACCCAAGTCACAGCTTAAACATCCTGCAATCCCCTCTCCCTGTCCCATCCCCCCCCTCACCCCACCTTCCCAGCTAGGACACTTTTTAAATTTAATTGACTTTTTTATTTCAAGAAATGAGAAACAGCTGTCGGATCATCTTTCCACAGCCCACTGGCCTCGTAACCCTGCCACCTGAGACTTGCAGCATTGCTCAGTGGCTAGAGGATGAGGCCTAACTCCTTATCACGACCCTCCCCACCTTTCACAAGCTGACCCTGCTGGGCATCTGCCGACTCAGTTCCTGATACAGCTCATAGGGGCAGTGGGAAGTTTTGAGAATAAAAGTCACCAACCTACACTGGAAGAGCTGGTAACACTGCTGACGCGAGAGCTACTTATGCTGAACAACTAAAACCATTGTTAAAATCGTCCCCTGGATGTATATGATAAGATGAGCCAAAATGCTCAAGTGGTTGCTTTTTTTCTTTCTTTTTTTTTCTTAAGACAGGGTTTCACTCCCATTGCCCAGGCTGGAATCCAGTGGCACACTCTTGGCTCACTACAACCTCCACCTCCTGGGCTCAAGTCATCCTCCTGCCTCCTGAAGTACTGGGACCACAGGTGTGTGCGTGCCACCACACCCAACTAATTTTCTGTATTTTCAGTAGAGACAGGGTTCGCTATGTTGGCCAAGCTGGTCTTGAACTCCTGACCTCAAGTGATTCACCCACCTTGGCCTCCCAA
This sequence comes from Cacajao melanocephalus, assembly GCA_963573385.1. NCBI lineage: Eukaryota > Metazoa > Chordata > Mammalia > Primates > Pitheciidae > Cacajao > Cacajao melanocephalus. The sequence goes on along the minus strand of CAUYLG010040127.1, from coordinate 19,612 downwards.
AGTGCTGGGATTACAGGCGTGAGCCACCCCACGCCCGGCCAACTGGTTGCTTTTCTAATTGTTTAAGAAATTAATTGAAGAACAATCCAAAGTTTAAATGAGGAGCTGCTATCAGTGTACCTCTGTGTGCAAACCAAAGAAGTTTAATTTTCTAAGCAGCTTATCCCTCCCTGCTGGACAGCCTGAGACCTGAGGCATGGGTGTGCAGGGCAGCCTGCCTCCAGAGGACAGGAGCTGAGGGCTTGACACAGGTTCCTGTTATCCCTGTGACCCTCCATACTTCTAGGCATGGTGCCCTTGGTATTCTTTAATAATATTGCCATCTTTACATATAGCACTGAGACACTTATGGGTCTGGTCATTCTCACCAATTTAAACCCAGGACTGCCCAGTTGACCTTTTTAGCCTCATCTTTTTCCTTCTGCCACCACCCATACATCCTTCACTATCATGTCATTCCCAAGCACATCATGTGATCCTACACCTCTGCTCTCAAGCGTTCCCTCTGCCTAAAATACCTACTCTTCAACTCCTCAAACTCCTATCCATCCCTCACAGCCCAACTCAATGTCACCTTGCCTGGGAAGTTTTCTCTAACCTCTGCAGATAGAATGAAAGGACTCCTTGTGTGTGTTACTACAACCCTTTACACATTATCTATTTTAGCACGAATTATGGGAGTTTCCATGTGTCTCTTGACTAGACTGTGAATACCACACACAGAGGCCATATCTCACTCCTTTTGTATATACACAGCTTGGCCCATATCAGCAACGTAGTACTTAAGGAAGGAAGGAAAGAAAAGAGAGAAGAGTAGGGAGGGAGAACTTATAAGGGCAGGAAGGGAATTGCCTAAGATGGACAAAGTCACCTTCCAATGATTCCGGAGAATTGCGGGACCCATGGAGGAGATTACCTTCACGTCCACCAGGCGCAGAGTAGCACGGTCCTTACCTCTGACGCTTTATGTCCTCTTCTTCGACTCTCCTGTGGATCTCTCTGATATCTATTGCTACCTGGATATTTGTCACCAACTCGGTGCCACAGAGCAGAAGTTTAGCCAATTTCTGAAAAGAGAGAGAGAAGAATTTACAAAGTTAGAACACTTCGGAAATAATGCATAAAGTCAGAAACATTTTTGCACAACTGTCCGTAGCTCTTCTTCCATTCAAGCAGGAAGCGGCAGCTACCTTAAGACTTTTAAGAGTGGCCTCTGTGTAGCAACCCTTTTCTATCAGGATATTTGTGATGTGATTTTACAGCTCGCAATTTAAAAGCACTCTGCAGTTCTTGCCCAGGCACGATGGCTCATGCCTATAATCCCAGCACTTTGGGAGGCCAAGGCGGGTGGATTATTTGAGGTCAGGAGCTCAAGACCAGCTTGGCCAACATGGAGAACCCCATTTCTACTAAAAATTCAAAAATTAGCCAGGTGTGATGGTGGGTGCCTATAATGGGAGGCCAAGGCAGGAGAATCACTTGAACCCAGGAGGTGGAGGTTTCAGTAAGCCAAGATCATATCACTGCACTCCAGCTGGGGACAGAACAAGACTCTGTCTCAAAAAAAAAAAAAAAAAAAAAATGGTGTTCCCCTTGCACTGGTGCCCTGTTGGCTCCTGGTCTCCAGCCTAAGTGACAGAGTAAGATTCTGTGTCAAAAAAAAAAATTATATATATATATATATATCCTTCTATCTCAATACCTTTATAACAATTTAAAAGTCTTAGTTTGAATTCAGATACACTTCGGAGTTTTACTCATAACTGGGTAGCTAAGGGAGAGCCTGCCTCTGGCCGCAGCTCCCAGCCCACCCCCAGCTGTCCTGCAGGCATGTGGATTTTCCAGACTATACATCCAAGCTCCATCTATACCCTGTGGCCATCGTCAGGCCCAGGGGTTGCATAACAATGGCCTCATCTGCCCTGAGGAGGACAGACTCTGGGAAGAGGCACACACAGGTTGAAGGTAGGCTCAAAGTCATTCAGGCAGGGAATTTTGGCTCCCATGGGACTCAGTGATCTGGAGAAGACAATGGGGGTTTGAAGGGACATGAGGCAAGTCTACTTGAGGGGATGCATCCACAGGAAATCCAGAGCAGAACCCAGACCCCCATCATCACCACTTCTATTTAATGAGCTGGAGCATCCAACTAATGCAAAAGGGAAGAAAAAGAAATAAAACATACAAAAATTAGACAGGAAGAAATAAAACTCATTATTTTCAGATGATATGATTACATATGTAAAAAAAAATCAAAAGAAGCTAAAGGTAACTATTAGAATTAACAAGTGAATTTGGCAAGGTCACTGGATACTAGGTCAATGTATTAGAATCGACTATACATTTATATACCACCAATGAACCATTATAACCTGAACAAAAAGTGCAAAACATAGCTGAGCCAATTAAAGAATACCTCTCATGGACTACAAATTCAATTCAATCAACTGAAATCACAGCAGGTTTTTTTTGGTAGAAATTGACAAGCTGATTCTAAAATGTATATGAAAATACAAAGGGTCAAGAATAGCCAAGACAAAGCTGTGCACAGTGGCTCATGCCTGTAATCCCAGCATTTTGGGAAGCTGAGGCAGGAGGATCACTTGAGGCCAAGAGTTCGAGACCAGCCTGGCCAACATGGTGAAACCCCATTTCCAGTAAAAATACAAAAATTAGTCGGGTATGGTGGCACATGCCTGTAATCCAAGCTACTCAGAAGGCTGAGGTGTGAGAATGACTTGAACCCTTGAAACCGGGAGGCAGAAGTTGCAGTGAGCCAAGATTGCACCACTGCACTCCAGCCTGGATGATAGAACAAGACTGTCTTGGAAACAAACCAAAAAAAATAGCCAAGACTATCTGGAAGAACACAGTCGGGGGACTTACCCTACCAGACAGCATATTAAGAACCATCATAAAGCTACAGTACTTAAAACTGTGGAATCAGCACAAAGCTGGTGCAATATGTGTCCCCACCCAAATCTCATGTTGAATTTTAATCCACAAAATTGGAGGTGGAGCCTGGTGGGAAATGATTGGATCGTGGGGGTGGATTTCTCATGGTTTAGCACCATCCTCTTGGTGTTCTTATGATAGTGAGTGAGTTCTCGTGAGATCTGGCCATTGTGAAGTGTGTGGCATCTCCCCGCACTCCCTCTCTCACTCCTGCCCCTGCCACGTAAGATACCTGCTTCCCCTTTGCCTTCTGTCATGATTGGAAGCTTCCTGAGGCCTCCCTAGAAGCAGAGCCCACTACGCTTCTTGTACAGCCCACAGAACCATGAGCCAATTAAACCTCCTTATAAAGGGTCCAGTCTCAAGTATTTCTTTATCTCAATGTGAGAATGAAGTAATACAGACAGACATAAATACCAAGGAAGAAAACAGAGAATGTAGAAACAAACTCACACATACATGATCACCTGATTCACAACACAGGTACACAACAATGCAGTGGGGAGAGGATAATTTTTCCGTAAATGGTGCTGAGTCAACTAAAAATCTATATAGAAAACAACAAACCTGGAACCCTACCCTTACATGGTAGACAAAATCAATTCCAGATAGGTCACAGGCCAAAATGTAAATTGTAGAATAATAAAGCTTCTAGAAGAAACCATAGAAGACTGTCTTCATAAATATGAAGTAGACAAAGGTTAAACAGGACACAAAAATAATGACCACTAAAAACATCATAAACTGCAGGGTCAACGGTGGAGCCCAGCCTGCCCAGACCTTATGTCAGAACTAATCATTAATACCCGAATCTTGAGGAAGGGAGCATCTTTTGTGTACATTTCTCCTTGATGCCAAGGCTCTTCACTACTTAAGTCCTAAGTGAAAGGAACCTTCAAAACCTGCTAATGATAATATCAGAGGGAGACGGGGAAAAAAAAAGAAAAGAAAAAAGGAAAAAGAAATTTTAAAAAAACTTGCTAATGAAAACAATATTATCTCTTTGGGTTTTTTGCTTTGTTTTGTGTTGTTTCAGTCCCATGATGGTTTTGTTTTTTATTTCTTAAATGGCTGAGTTATAATCCAGCTAGTGTGCCATAATTTCATACTTTTCAATGTGTGTCACCGCAGTGATGCTACCACAGCCCCAAGCTGAGGGCCAACACACAATTCACGGAACCGAGTCATCATGTTTGGTCTTTATGTAAATAATAAATGTTTTTAAATTGCCTAAATATACCATTCTGAGCCATTTCATCCCAATTTTATCCCACCAGGAAAAAAAACAGGTTTTTTCCTCTCTAAAAATATTAAATACCAAAATAACTACATTTAAATAATGTTATGATGATGACATTAAAAAGCTCAGCATCAGGCTGACGCCCTTTCTCCATGTGCACTGCTGCTCTGCCCTGAGCTGGCGCACTTGGGAAAGTCAAGCAGTTTTCTTAGCTGGGCGAGGAGGTGCGGGGACCTCCCACTCTCATTCCCTCACCCCTCTCCTCTCCTTTCATTTTCTGTAGAGGAGTCAGCCTCAGGATTAGGTTCAGTTCTGAAAGGTCAGGGACATTTCCTATCACAAATCAGGAAGTGCCCCAGACGTCCCCTGCAGGGCGCTGCTGGGACCCTGCTCCACTATGACGGCTGCTCCCCGTGGGTAGGGAAAACTGCAACACTAAAAAGTTGACGGCGGGTCGGAGGGCACCCAGAGCTGGGGATGACACCCAAAATACAAACATACCGTGGAGAGACCTGGGATCTTAGTTTCAAAAGGGCCTGTGAGAAAAGACTGAATCTTTTTTTCCAAATGAAGTAGTAATGGTTCTGTCGTTTTAAACATAAACAATATTTAGGAGACTTGTTTTACTTAGAGTGGAAAACTTTGCCAGGAACAGTTAACCCAAAGCAACAAACAACAAAAACAGCCAGAAAGAGAACAGTTAAGTGCAGCTCGGTGAGTCCCAGCAGTTCCTTCCCAGCACCAGCTCCTCCCTGGGTTCTCAGGGTTCCATGTGGCCGCAGCATCCGTCCACCTGTCCACGCCACCCACACACTGAAATGGAGGTGGATGAAATTCATCAGGCAGCTACTGTAACATGGAAATGTGCAGATGCCACAAAGTAGCTTCATCTGAACTTTAACAAGACAGACAACTAGGCTGAAAACAAAAAAAACTACACTGTTTCTTTTCCCCAAATGAGTCCACTGAAAGCTCCTGTGCGATTCCAAAACTCTATAGAAACGGAGTGATGTGAAATGCCCAAAACCCCATTATTTTGCAAAGAAAGTACACCTCAAAATACTCTAATTCCACATGTGAGCAACAAAACACCGTCTTGTCTCTGCTGCCTGGTGGGTCCTGTGAGGGTGGCGGGGACCGCTCCCTCAACATCCCGAGAGCCTAGTACTGACACACCGACCCGCAGCAGGCACTGACTCTGCCGTCCTCACACAGCGATGTGTGGTCCTCGCAGGAGGACCGACAGTCTCACTCATAGGTAAAAGCTGAACCCAAAGGCAGCAGACCAGCAGGTGCTCAGTGGGGGAGACACTGTCTCCAAAATCAGGTTTTGTTATTTGTGGTTTTTGTTCAAGTGTGGCTTCTGTCTTTAAATTAAGTAGTTTTAAGGCCACCTGGGTTTTGTGTTTCCAGTGCTGAGAGGTGAAGTCCAACCACAGGGCCCTGCACCCACCGAGAGCTGGTGGGAGGCAATGTCTCCTTTTGGCACCAGAAAGTTTATACTGTTCAAGAAAAGCTCTCCCAGTGGCTAGTTCTGGACACGCTTTTCCCTTACAGCTGCTGTTGGCATGTCCACACTCAGGGCCATGACAATGCTCTCGCCATCTTCCATCTTGATCTGCTTCAGCTCTGGCTGCTCCTGCCGGTCACTGCTCTGGAGCTTTGTGGGCAGCGAGGCTGATGTGGACAGGTGTGTCACCAACATGTGCAAAGGACCCGCCACTGCATTGTTCACCTGGTCGTGGACCACAGTGGGGACTGATGCCACGTGAGTGCCGTTTTGTGTTACAGTTTTTATGGGTAGACCCAGAGGTGCCTGTTGTACTATGGTCACCACCTGGACCAGGGTGGTCTGTGCCATCTGGATGATTCGGCTAGCAGTGCCTAGCGTGGCATGGCCAACGGCGGGAATTGGCTCTACTTTCACTTTGACTTCCCTGTGATCGCCGTCCTCCTGGGGCTTTCCCAGCACAGCTGCTGGGGTGACCACAGCTGGTCCAGAGACAGTGTATATGCTTGCTGGGGCCAGTCCGGCCACACAGCTGACCGACACCACTGGTATCTGGTGGACAACATGAACTGTCTGCACAGTGGGTAGCTGGGAGGTCGAGTGGTCACTGGGGTGGCTACAGTGTAGATGACAGGCTTGATGCCCGCCGCTGGATGGTGATTAAGACTGGCTGACTGGCTGAGGTGGTCCTGGTGCACTCTGGGCAAATGGGGCTTCCTGGATGACAGTAAGTCTGGGCTGTGCGGCGCCAGGGGGGCTGGCAAACCTTCCCTCCACAGGCTCTCAGGGGTCTGGGTGCCACTAGAGTGAGCACTCCAGACAGCACTCCAGCGTGACTGGGAGAGGCTGGGGCATTCCTAGAAGAGAGCGATCCCAGGGGGATTCTAAAGCAAGGCATGCCCCTAGGCCGTCTTTCCTAAAAGCCTGTTCTATTAATTTGCTTTCAGAGGCAGGATCTATCCTCCAGAATGAGTCTTTGCCTGGTTCTTCCTGGGAACGCAGAACTTTGATGAAATAACAATTCAGAGAGAGACTGCGGTGAATTGAATTCTGCCAGCCCTTGTCTGCAGTCCTATAGCAGGACACACATTTCTAGTGATGTGTGTATAAATTCTGTTCAGCGTGAGCTGTTAGTCAGGAGCCACTGTAATTGCTTGCACTGTTAGTTACGCACAGGAGTAGGGTGGCTTCGAATCATCCATCCTTCAGGCGGTCTCCACCTGAAGCTTCCTTTTCATTTTCAGGCTGTGAGTTGTCAGCCATTAAATGGACGCCAGATGGCATCACTCAGCCCACCTTCTACTGTGAAGACCTCGCTCCCCGGGATCTGGAGGGGTAGGAGTTTGCAGCGCTGGTTCCTGTAGGGGAGGGCAGAGGGCTGATGAGGTGGGCCATGGTGTCTTGGGCGAGAGTGCGGCTGCCCAACCTTCACTGGAGACTCGGACGCTTCCTGCTTCTCCCTCTTCTCGCTGGACAAGGCAGTGAATGTTATCTTGGTGTTTGTGCTCGGGAACCTGAAGATGCACACGTGCGGCAGCTGCAGCGAGCGGCACCTTGGAAACACGCCGTCCACGAACATGCTGTTCTGGCCCAGGCTGTGCACTTAGGAGCCACTCCTGCCCAGGGGCATGAGGATCTCCAGGTGGCGCCTGCTGCGAGATGAAGCTCAAGTGGCCCAAGCTCATGTCCGCGGAGCCCTGCAGCAAGTTGCGGCCGATGGTCACCGAGCACTTATTCATCAGATACTTGAACTCGCTGCCTTCCAGGCGCTACAGGGCCCAGCCCCCCTGGCAGGGACCCACAGCCCCCACCGGCCCCACCGCCTGCCAGCGAGCTGCAGCCTATACTCTTTGGTTTTACACTTAATTAGGGAGTGCTCGGAGTGAACTGTATATCAGCATTTTAAAAAATCTAATATCCTTTTGTCCTACACAGAAATGCTGAGAGATCACTGACCTTTTTTTTTTTTTTGAAAAAACCCTGACCCTCTGTCTCCCAGGCTAGAGTGCACTGGCCTAACCTCAGATCACTGAGAGTTCAAGGAATCTTCCCGCCTCAGCCTCCTGAGTAGCCAGGACCCCAGGTGTGCGCCACCACCCAGACAACTTCTGTATTTTTAGTAGAGATGAGGTTTCACCATGTTGGCCAGGCTGGTCTTGAACTCCTGACCTCAGGTGATCCGCCCACCTCAGCCTCCCAAAGTGCTGGGATTACAGGCGTGAGCCACTGCACCCGGCTGAGCTCACTGACTTTTAAATGAAGAGAACTAAGTACAAAAAGGTGACATGAACCATCTACTCTGCAGAAGGTAAGAGAGCGGGAACAAGAATGCCATCAGTCCAGTCATCTTTTCCACAGTAAAATATCTGATCCCTCACACAGTATAAGGTATTCAATGATCTCTCTATACCTCTATGCTCTATAATCATGTTCAGCAACCTGAGTATTTTTCTCACCAGAAATGATCTCTCTCTTCTCTGCTATTAAAAGTCGCACCTATTTTTCTAAGACAACTCGAATCCCATTTTCTCCACAGAACTTGCCCTGACCAGGCCAGCTTGGTGAGCTCCTCTCCATATTCTGAGTTCACATGGTATCACCATTTTTGCCTTTCACTTAGCATTGATGAAATGCAGCATGTTGCCAGTTCTGGTCTGCTATTTTGAGCTGCTGTTTATCCCTCCTGCACCTCTTGTTCCAGGTCCTTTATTAAGCATCCCAGGAGCTGTTTCATTGCCATAAAGAGTAATCAATGATTTTCTTTTTTGTGTCTACTGAGTACAAGCTACACAGTACTCCACAGCTGCAAGAAGAGGCTCTCATTCTCACAGTACATACAATTTCGCTGCAGACACTGCAGGCACACACATCTGAAAAGTCACATGCAGCAGAAAACTATCAAAGTGAAAAGAATGGCACAGACAGGAAGTATTCAATGTGTGGAGGAAGGGAGTTCAGGCTGCTCTGAGGAAGAATCCAAGAAGGATTTGAGAGGTCTTGAGAGGGTTGTTAAAAATGGGAAAGTGAGGCCAGGTGCGGTGGCTCACGCCTGTAATCCCAGGACTTTGGGAGGCTGAGGTGGGTGGATCAAAAGGTCAGGAGATCAAGACTATCCTGGCCAACATGGTAAAACCCTGTCTCTACTAAAAATACAAAAATTAGCTGGGCGTGGTGGCACTCACCTGTAGTCCCAGCTACTCGGGAGGCTAAGGCAGGAGAATCACTTGAACCCAGTTGGAGGTTGCAGTGAGCTGAGATCATGCCACTGCACTCCAGCCTGAGTGAAAGAGCAAGACTCTGTCTCAAAAAAAAAAAAGGGAAGGTGGTCAGATAGAGGAGAGAAGAGGAGGAGAATTGAGGGGCCCTGGCACTCCGGATGATCAAAGGCACAGAGCAAGGATGAACAAGGCCACACTGGAGGGGAGTGAGCGGATCAGATCGCCTCACCAAAGCAGAAGGCCCAAATAAGGTAATGAATGGGAGATATGCTTGGAAAATTAAAACAGGGACAGACTACCAAAGGCTTTGAACGCCCAGGCTAAAACATCTGGACTTGATCCTACGAAGAGTGAATACCACTGAAAGTGCATGAGCAGAGAAGAGACAGCATAAATATAAGAAACTGTCATCTGAAAGCTCACTCCTAGAGAGCTCTCAAATGGGAAAGGTTCTATTCCGTTCTGCCTAGAGACAGCAACATCGACCATATGATTTCTTCCAGTCTCAATGTGAAAACCATGATGTCACCCAGCTCACTAGTCTTCCAGAGCCCATTTGCCAACCAGTTCATACCAATCTGCTTTCTTCTTTCTGTTTGTAGCTCTTGCTTTGATCCTCCTCAGTCTCCTTCTTCCCATCTAAATATTCTCCAAGTGCTTCCCTGTGATGAAAAAAAAAACAAAACAGAAAAAACGAAGTTATTTCTTGTACTTAAATTCTATATTTAAAGGTTTTGGCCTGGCACAGTGGCTCATGCCTGTAATCCCAACACTTTGGGAGTCCAAGACAGGAGGATTGCTTGAGGCCAGGAGTTCAAGATCAGTTTGGCCAACACAGCAAGACCCCCATCTCTATTTATGTAAACAATAATAATAATAATGGTTCCATTGTACTTCACATATAAATATATATTCCATATGGATTCAAATTTAAATATTGGCCAGGCACGGTGGCTCACACCTGTAATCCCAGCATTTTGGGAGGCCAAGGCAGGAGGATTGCTTTAAATCAGGAGTTTGAGACCAGCCTGGGTGACATAGAGAGACCTTGTCTCTATCATAAAGAAAAAATTAAATATTTTAAAAACTACAATCATAAAAAACACTAGAAGTAAATACAGAGGATGTCTATACAATCTTAGCATAGAAAACCCATCTTTAAATAAGATCAAAGTCAGAAAAAAAAGATTAAAAGATTTTACTTTGTAAAATATAGAAATTTTATCTTGAAAGTCAAGGGATAAACTGGCAAAAGATATTTGACAAAATTTTACTATCCATAAAATAGGAAGGGCTCCTTCAAATTAATACACAAAAGACAAAATACCAAAGAGAAAATGGGCAGAGGATATGAACAAACAATTTCCCGAAGAAATACAAATGGCAAATAGCCATTTGAAGATAGAGTCAGCTTCACATATAATCAGAGAAACCAAAACCCTGTGAGTTATCATTACCCTATTATCAGACTAAAAAAAGATTTTAAGGATTGACAATATCAGGTGGGGGCCCAACTTTCCACACTCCAAGGGTGGGAATGCAAAGTGTAACAATCTGTCTAAAAGGCAATTGAGCAAGATTTGTCAAAAACTTAAAAGTGCCTCCCCTCTGACCCAACAATTCTATCTTTAGGAATTTTTTATAGAAAGGCTTCACAAGTACATAAATAAATATGAATGTACAAGAAAGATGATTGTAGCAAGAGCATGGAAACATTCTACATACATATTAATAGCTGACTAATTAAGAGGAAACATTTCAAAAGTACTTCGTAGCCTACAAAAAGAATGGTGCAATACCTAGTAGCAAGGGAAAATGTCCACAGCTTAAGTGAACGAAGCCAGTTGTAGAACAGTATGTAGACTATAATGCACATGTTCTTTTTAAAATAGGTTTATATGTGCACAGGACATTTTCTGGAAGGATATATGACAGATAACAGCAATTACTTGAGGAACAGGAATTAAATTACTTCGGAGTTCTGTTTTCTACATTTTTGTATCGCATGAATTTTCTCAATAGTGCATGCATGTGTGCTTGTCTGTGTATGAACAGAAAACGAGACTAAAGGAGCGGTGGTGAGATAAGGTTCCAGATTACGGACTTCAGAGGGAGCATGGGGGAATGACCTCACCAACCCCCATACTACTTACATCATTGACCCGGCTCTCTCCTCTGGCACACAGTGGCCATAAGGGTTCCCAGTACTGCCTTAGGAAAAATGAAACCAACATCCAACATGACACAGATTTTTTTTTTTTTTTTTTTTGAGACAGAGTTTTGCTCTTTTTGCCCAGGCGGGAGTACAATGGCATGATCTCGGCTCACTGCAACCTCTGCCTCCTGGGTTCCAGCGAATCTCCTGCCTGGCAGATCTCGATCTCATTCTTTCTCAACTTTTTCTAACTCTGACTTCCCTCTCTACTCCCTTTGTTCAAAGTCCAGGACAATCCTACGTAGCGTAACACTAGTTTGGAGATAAAGAGTTGAGTTACCATCCTCCACTCCCAATCTAAGCAAAACCCTTGTTTTTTTCTTGCCATTTCATTGACTTCCCTTTTCTTATTGAACATGCTCTTTGTTTTCTTACTAAGCAAACTTATTGTTCCATTTTACTCAGGTCTTCAGCTATTGTCAGGCTTATCATGTTCTCATCACCACTCCAAAAGTTCCCTTGACTTTCTACTTTGACTACCAATTAATGACCAACTCTAAAGAATCCCTTCCAACTGCTTTCTGGATCAAAGATCAGTGCTTCAGAAAGAAAAAAATGATGATGCAGTCCAGATACGCTACATTTTTTTTTTCTTAGAGTCTTCCTCTCTCACCCAGGATAGAGTGCAGTGGAGCCATTTCAGCTCACTGCAACCTCCACCTCCCAGGTTCAAGCAATTCTCCTGACTCACCCTCCCAAGTAGCTGGGATTACAGACACACACCACGAGGCTCGGCTAACTTTTGTATTTTTAGTAAAGATGAGGTTTCACTGAAGCAGGAGCAGCCCTGAGAAACAAATGTCTCAGACACCGAACTAGGAAGGAGGGAGTGATTTAGAGTGATTTCTTTCGGCTGGGAGCAAGGCGCAGAGCTGCCCAATAGCCAAGCTCCTCTAACAAGAGAAGCTCTGCCTTTATGTAGGATTACAACTCTAGATATGACACATGAAAGGGTCTTGGGTTTACAGTTTTAGAAATTACATGTGAAAGGGTCTTGGTCCATGGAGTAGGCATGGGGTAAGGGTCTGATCTTGTTTAAGTGAAAACAATGCCTTCCGGAGAGATTCCCCCATACTACATCTGCTCTCTATTAGAACAGCAGTTAAGGAGGTGCGGGTTCGCCAGCCTTTTCTTCTATTGAAATGCACTGTGGAAGTCAAGGGGGAGGTGATCCTAGACGCTTGGGTCTCTCCTCATTACTGCATTGGCCGGGCTGCAGATATGCTATAAATTCTTATTAACTAGTTTTAACTTAAATCTTATCACTGGCTTTTATTCATCATTTTTTACTGCTTAGCACTGTACTGTCCAAATATGGTAGCCATAACCACAAGTGGCTATAAACCCTTGAAATGTGACTGGTGCAAACTGAAATGTGCTGTGAGTATGAAACACACTCTAGATGGATTCTGAAGACTTTGAACAAAAAATATTTGCAATATACCTCATCAGTATGATTTCTACTGATTGCATATTAAAATAATACCTTTATATAGTGGGTTAAATAATTAATTTCACCTGCTCTGTTTTTAGCACTTTCTTTTTTTTCTTTTTCTTTTTCTTAATAAAGACGGGGCTTCACCATGTTGGTCAGGCAGGTCTTGAACTCCCAACCTCAGGTGATCTGCCCGCCTTGGCCTCCAAAGTGCTTGGATTACAGGCGTGAGCCACCACGCCCGGCCTGTTTTTAGCACTTTCAATAAGACTACTGCAAAATGTGAAATGACATATGTGGCTGATATTGTATTTCTGTTGTTCGGCAATGACCTAGTATATTCTCCAAAGGAACTGTCTCAGACTTCTGTCTCTTCATATTTGAGCTCCCTCCAGCGGCTGAGTCCTCTTTTGGGAAGCTGTTTCCTCACCACCGCCTCATGTATATGGTCTGCATGGGAGCTGCCATCTTGAATACTCCACTTCCTGACCAAAGTCTGCTCTCAGGATTTAAAAAAATTGGAACTAGGTTGATTATCTACCTGGGTTTAGAGTTCTAGGTTGGAAATAACTTTCCTTCACTGTTTCCTTCCAGTGTTGCTAACTGAGAAACCTAAAGTCATTCTGTCTTTTACCTCTTTCTTTGTATGTGACTATGTTTTTGTTTTTTGTAGGTGACCATGTCTTTGTTTTTTCACTCTGGAAGCTTGTAGGCCCTTTCTCTGTGTTCTCAGTGTTCTGAACTTTCTCAGTGGTGTGCCTTAGTGTGGGTCTATTTTCATCCATTATGCTAGACATTTCAATCAGGAAACTCATGATCTTCAGGTCTGTGCCATGTTCTTGAATTCTTTCCATGATAGTATCATCCCCACTCCATTTAATCTGTCCTTTCTTTCTGGATCCAGAAAAGTGATAATATCCTCTAATTTTTAAAAATATTTTTCTCTGGCTGGGCACAGTGGCTCACGCCTGTAATCACACCTTTGGGAGGCCAAGGCGGGTGGATCACCTGAGGTCAAGTGTTCAAGACCAGCCTGGCCAACATGGTGAAACCCTGTTTCTACTAAAAATACAAAAATTAGCCAGGCGTGGTTGCAGGCACCTGTAATCCCTGCTATTTGGGAGGCCAAAGCAGAATTGCTTGAACCCGGGAGGTGAAGGTTGCAGTGAGCCAAGATCATGCCACTGCACGCCAGCCTGGGTAACAAGAGCAAAATCCCAAAAATAATATTTTCTCTATAAGTTTCTACCTTTTTTCTTTGTGCTCTATTTTCTAGGGGATTTCATCATCTTTATTTTCCAATCCTTCTAATGTTTTCTATTTCTATATTTTTAATTTCTAAGAGCTGTATTTTTTTTTCTCTGAACACTCCCTTTAATAGCATTCTATTCTCGTTCCATGGTTGCCATATCATCTCTTTTTTCTCCTGAGGATCTGTTTTTCCCCCTTTTTTCCCCTAAAGACTTCAAAGATCTGAATGATCATCTTTTTGTGGTATTCTTATTTTCTTCCCACTCTTAATTTCCTCTTAAGTGCTGTTTTCTATTTGTTAATTTTTGTATCTACCTTTCATGTTAAAGATTTTCCTCACATGCATAGAAATCCTTGGTTACTGACTCATGATAAGAACTAAACAGCCTATGAAAAAATAAAATTAGGCTGGGCACGGTGGTTCATGCCTGTAATCTTAGCACCTTGGGAGGCCAAGGTGGGCAGCTCACACGGTCAAGAGATCGAGACCATCCTGGCCAACCTGGTGAAACCCATCTCTACTAAAATTACAAAGATTAGCTGGGCATGGTGGTGTGCACTTGTAGTCCCAGCTACTCAGGAGGCTGAGGCAGGAGAATCACTTGAACCCGGGAGGCGAAGGTTGCAGTGAGTCAAGACCATGCCACTGCACTCCAGCTTGGCAACAGAGCGAGACCTTGTCTCAAAAAAGAAAAAAAAAAAGGAAAGAAAACATTAAATTAAAACATCGGTTAAAAATAAATAAACACTGTTTTATGTGCAAAAAATCAAGCTAATGATAAAACAACTTTTATGAGGTAGATTTAAAGCTGTTTTCACTTATATCATATAATCGTAAAACTTTGAGTTCCATTATTCTCGTTGTGGCTGAATGTGTCTATTGCTCTTATTTTCAAAATGTTCTCCAAATTCTTGCCTATCTTGTCTGAGATGTACCAAAGACCCAAAGCTACAAGTGTAATGGTAAGTTTCATGACAATTTAGGGGAAGGACACTAATATTACCAGTTTTAATGTTACCATGTTCATAGTAGCTACCCAGTTGTCGCTGAAGCAAGAGTGGCTTTAAAAAAAAAACAATTACATAAAGGATGGTTTGTTTTGGTTACGTGTACCTAAACACACCTGATGATACAGAATCCAAGAATTTAGAGAAAATAAGGACAATTTAGTATCATTTCAATCCAAGTCCCTGGTCATTTGGAAGCTTGCAATATGGTGTGAGGATAAAGCAGAAAAAATAAATTGGAATCATATGACAAATAAAAATTTAAACATTAAAAACAAGCTGATGGGGCTGGGCACAGTGGCTCACATCTGTAATCTCAGCACTTTGGGAGGCCAAGGCAGAAGGACCACTTGACCTCGGAGTTTTAAGACTAGCCTGGGCAACATAGCAAGACCCCATCTCTAAAAAAAAAAAAAATTTAGTTGGGCATGGTGGTGTGCATCTGTAGTGCCAGATACTCAGGAGGCTGAGGCAGGAGGATTGCTTGAACCCAGAATTCAAGGTTATGGTAAGCTATGATCAAACCACTGTACTCCAGCCTGGGTGATGGAGTGAGACTCTGTTGCTTAAAAACCAAATAAATAAATAATAAAAATAATTTTTTTTAAGCTGATGGGAGCTGTGAGTACAAGGGTGTGCCGTAACAGCTGCATGTCAGTGTGGGCTGATTTCATCAGGCTGTTTTGTGAGCAAACCCAATGTTAGTGTTTTTATTATTTATTTATTTATTTATTTAGAGACAAAGTCTCCCTCTGTCACCCAGCTGGAGTGCAGTGGCGTGATCTTGGCTTACTGCAATTTCCGCCTTCCAGGTTCAAGCAATTCTCAAGCCTCAGCCTCCCAAGTAGCCGGGATTACAGACATGCACCACCACACCTGGCTAATTTTTGTATTTTTAGTAGAGACGGGGTTTCACCATGTTGGCCAGGCTGGTTTTGAACTCCTGACCTCAGGTTATCCGCCCACCTTGGCCTCCCAAAGTGTTGGGATTACAGGTGTGAGCCAGTCCAGCCAGCCCGACATTAGTGTCTTTAAATCTTTCTTTGGGCATTGGTCAAATTCCACAGAGAAACTTCTCAACCTCCTGCCTGGAATGTGAAGACCGAAGTACCAGCATTCCAGGAACTGGTGAGAGGAGAGCTGGAAGGTCTAGCATCCAGTGTGCATATGTTCCCTGAATCCCCTTGTTTTCCATGAAGTATCCTTGACTTGTCTCTGTCTAGCATCCCCCAAGCCTTAGACACTCTGCTTGACTTTCTCCAAACTTCCAGTCTTCTGTGCGAAGAGAGAGAAAGGTTCTGGACATCTACCTATTCATTTTCCAATCAGTTGTCCTTATTTTGGTTCATTTATTCACCTCCACTTCCAAATGTCAACTGAAAAACAGAGTCCACAAAATTAAAAGAAAACTTTATTTCTAAAGGTCACAACCTGCAGGCGGGAAGCAAGCCTTCAACTGAAACTGGTAAGCAGGCTTTGCAGTCGAGAAAATAAGGCAGATATTTATGCTAGGCAGGGAGGTAGGATATGCATATTCTATGGGATACAGGAAAAGGCTGTGAATATTTACAGAGAAAACTCATTATGTATGTGCACTAGGCTTACGTGTGAGGAACGTGTGACAATACACTACTCATGTTCACTTTGGGTTGGAGATTTAACACTTAAATGTACTACAACTAGGTCATAAATGCAAAAAGGTGACACGTAGGGCACAAATCCAGGATCTGTGCAATCTAAGGAAACAAGTCCAAACTGGCCTAAAGTTGGCAGTTGTCCAGGAAGAAGAGGTCTTTGTGGTCCAGGGTGGTTGTCAGGTTGGAACCATAGACATGAAGATGGTGTCGGGTGGTTGAACGTATTAAGCCAAGGAGTCTTCTGGCTTTTTGTCATCTTCAAATCAGCCTTTGACCTCATAATAATTAGTAAAGGAATGGAGATAGCAGCAAGTGGACATGTCCAGTCTCTGTCCTGTCACAGCTAAAGGCTATGAACTTTGAGGTCTCTCAGCAACAGAGGTCCTGTCAGTCCATTTAAAGGGCCACAGGACTTTTTAAATCCTCACGGTTGAATATGATGCCACCAATCTCCTAGTCTCTGGAGATTTCGTGCAGAGTAAATCAAGGGGGTTCTCAGCTTTCTTCACTATCAGCTTATTTTTCCGTCTTCTTGAATCTGCTCACCCCTTTACCATCTATCTTGCGCTTCCCAGCTTCCACAATTTCATTGCTGTTGAGTCCTCTGTTCTTGACTTTGTGGATTTCTGTGTTTTTTACTTAATCCCTTTAAAAGTCATTTTAATGGAATTTAGATAGAGATCTAAGGTCGATGTCTGTATGTATTCCATCTGGCATCTCTACCCAGAAGTGACACCTCCCAGCCGGGTGCGGTGCCTCACACCTATAATCCCAGCATTTTTTGAGGCCAAGGTGGCAGGATCACTTGAGGTCAGGAGTTGGAGACCACCCTGGGCAACACGGTGAAACCTCATCTCTATCAAAAATACAAAAAATTAGCAGGACACGGTGGTGTGCACCTGTGGTCCCAGCTACTGAGGAGGCTGGTGTGGGGGGTGGGGATCACTTGAGTCTAGGAGGTGGAGGTTGCAGTGAGCCAAGGTCGCTGCATTCCAACCTGGGTGACATCGTGAGACCCTGTCTCAAAAAAAAAAAAGTGACGTTTCTCAGAAATGTCAAACTTAAACTAAGACACCAGAGATTGGGAGTTTCAGAGGCATTAGCACAATATTCCTATTCTTTTTTATTTTATTTTATTTTATTGAGAAGGAGTCTCGCTCTGTCATCCAGGCTTGAGTACAGTAGTGCGATCTTGGCTCACCGCAACCTCCCCCTCCCAGGGTTCAAGCAATTGTCATGCCTCAGTCTCACAGGTAGCTGGGATTACAGGAGTGTGCCACCACGCCCAGCTAATTTTTTGTCTTTTTAGTAGAGACTAGGGTTTCACTATGTTGGCCAGGCTCCTTCTCGAACTCCTAGTCTCAAGTGATCTCCCCACCGCAGCCTCCCAAAGTGCTCGGATTACAGATGTGAGCCACCACGCCTGGCCACATTCTTTATCTTTATATGACATTTGATTCTGTTAACTTTCACTTTAACACTACACCTCATGACATAAGAAGTCCCAGGCAGCTACAGCAGTGGGTATCACAGGCAACCAAGGTGTACACTGGTGATAGATAATGTAAAAACAATACAACTGCTTTTTATTACCACATGTGCCAGCAATTCAAAACAATGTCAGTGATAAAGTACTTCTTTCTGAAAAAAACCTTCGCCAATCTAAGTTCTGATCCATTGCTGCAATTACTGTTGGTTATTAATAATATATATGTAAGATTCAATATAATATATTTTAATCTCTTTTCCTTTAATTAACAGAGAAGGTAATTCAGGGAACTCCCAGGAACACACAGGCTCAGCTGCATGCATTTGTTTTGAGAGCACATTGAAATGGTACAGTATGATCCGAGCTTGCTCACCCACATTGCATGGCCCCAACCACTAACAAAGAATAAAGAGTAGGAATAATGTGCTAATGCACTGAAACTCCCAATCTCTGGTTCTCAGTTCAAGTTTAACATTTCTGGGAGAGCTACAAATATGCCTGCAGAATAGAGATTTAACAAACAACAACACAGTTATTGTAAAGACGAAGAAACAAACCCAAGTTACTTCAATGCTCCCATTCTACATGCAACTCATTCTCTCTCTTTTTTTTTCTTTTTTTCTGTTTTTGAGGCAGAGTCTTGCTCTGTTGCCTAGGCTGGAGTACAGTGGCACAATCTCAGCTCACTGCAACCTCCGCCTCCCAGGTTCAAGCAATTCTCCTGCCTCAGCCTCCTGAGTAGCTGGGATTACAGGTATGCACCACCATGCCCGGCAATTTTTTTGTATTTTTAGCAGAGAAGAGATTTCACCATGTTGGTCAGGCTGGTCTCAAACTTCTGACCTGGTGATCCATCTGCCTCAGCCTCCCACACTGCTGGGATTACAGGCATAAACCACCATGGCCGGCCATGCAACTCATTCTCCTAACCTTATAAAATCACTCTTTTGGAAACATCCCTTCATGTGATTTTTTTTTCCTTTCTTCCTCCAAAATGCATTAATGCAATTAAAAGTATTAATCCATTACTTTTGTTCTGTACTATAAATTTTACCTTCATTTAAAAAATATTAAGGACAGCCGGGTGCAGTGGCTCATGCCTGTAATTCCAGCACTTTGGGAGGCTGAGGTGGGCAGATCACAAGGTCAGGAGTTCAAGACCAGCCTGACCAATATGGTGAAACCGTGTCTCTACTAAAAATGCAAAAATGAGCCAGACATGGTGGTGCGTGCCTATAATCCCAGTTACTCAGGAGGCTGACGTAGGAGAATCACTTGAACCCGGGAGTCAGAGGTTGTGGTGAGCTGAGATCGCGCCATTGCACTCCAGCCTGGGCAACAAGAGTGAAACTCCTTCTCAAAAAAAAAAAAAATGTTAATGGCATGGTTATATAAACTAAGTTCAATAAAAGAAAATGTTCACTGTCTGCATTTTTTTCAAGCTATGATTATTATCTGTGTTTTAAAAATGAGCAGCTGCAGGTGCTGAGTTGGTTAGGTCTGCCACTGCACCTCACGTCCTTGTTTTTGCACTAGCCTCAAATGGCCATTCTTTTTTTTTTTTTTTTTTTTTTTTTTTTTTTTTTTTTTGAAGAATTTTGGAAGTGACCCCCGGGGGGGGGGCAGTGGCCCCATTTTGGGGCACCGAAACACG
>CAUYLG010040126.1:0-46829 GCA_963573385.1 Cacajao melanocephalus | reverse complement strand
GGCCTCCCAAAGTGCTGGGATTACAGGCATGAACCACCGTGCCCAGCTGTTTTTTTTTCTTTTGAAACAGAGTCTCACTCTGTCGCCAGGCTGGAGTGCAGTGGCATGATCTTGGCTCACTGCAGCCTCTGCCTCCTAGGTTTAAACAGTTCTCCTGCCTCAGTCTCCTGAGTAGCTGAGACTACAGGTGCATGCCACCACACTCAGCTAATTTTTGTATTTTTAGTAGAGACGAAGTTTCACCATGTTGGCCAGGATGGTCTCAATCTCTTGATCTCATGATCCGCCCACCTTGGCCTCTCAAAGTGCTGGGATTACAGATGTGAGCCACCATGCCCGGCCAGGAATTTTTTTTTTTAAGAGTCAAGGTCTCAGCCAGGCATGGTGGTCCATGCCTGACATCCTAGCATTTTGGAAGGCCAAGAGAGGGGGATCCCTTGAGCCCAGGAGTTCAAGACCAGCCTGGGCAACATAGTGAGACCCTGTCGACAAATAATTTGAAAAATTAGCTGGGTATGGTGATGCATGCCTGTAGTCCTAGCTACTCAGAAGGGTGAGGCAGGCGAATAGCTTGAGCTGAGGAGCTCAAGGCTACAGTGAGCTCTGATTGCCCCACTCCACTCTAGCCTAGGCAATAGAGCAAGACCCTGTCTCACACACAAAAAGAGAGAGAGAAAGAGATAAGATTTCACTATGTTGCCCAGACTATCCTCAAACTACTGGATGCAAGTGATACTCCTGCCTCAGCCTCCTGAGTAGCTGAAACTGTAGGCACACACCACTACACCTGGCTAGAAAGGGGAACTTTTACAGAATTTTGTTTTTTTTGAGACAGGGTCTTGCTCTGTTGCCCAGACTAGAGTGCAGTGGTACAGTCATGGCTCACTGCAGCCTCAACCTCTTGGGCTCAGGTGAGTCTCCCACCTCACCCCCGACCCAAGTAGCTGAAACTATAGGCGTGCACCACCACACCCAGCTGTGATTCTCCTGCTTCAGCGTCCCGAGTAGCTGGGATTATAGGCGCCTGCCACCACTCCTGGCTAATTTTTTTGTATTTTTAGTAGAGACGAGGTTTCACCATGTTGACCAGGCTGGCGTCAAATGCCTGACCTCGCCATCCGCCCGCCTTGGCCTCCCAAAGTGCTGGGATTATAGGTGTGAGCCACCGCACCCAGTGTCTCTGACTCTTCTATTGCACTTTTCCCAAAAGAATAGAAGCCCAGCATAGTACACCATAATTTCTTGGATAAATTGTTTCTGGGGTATCCAGATCCCATGAGAATAATTTTTCTTAAAACTATAAGGCAGCCAGGTGCGGTGACTCATACCTGTAATCCCAGCACTTTGGAAGGCGAAGGCAGGGGGATTGCTTGAACTCAGGATTTCAAGACCAGTCTGGGCAACATAGCGAGAACTTGTCTCTACTAAAAATTAAAAAAAATGGCCAGGTGTGCTGGTGCATGCCTGCAGCCCCAGCTACAGGAGGCTGAGGCAGGAGGATCACTTGAGCTCAGGAGATAGAGGCTACAGTGAGCTATGATTGTGCCACTGCACTCCAGCCTAGGCAAGTGGCCGTCTCCAGCCAGAGCAAGATGCTGTCTCTAAAAATGAAAATAACCTACAGGGCAGTCAAAGCAAAGCAATACAGAGTTAGAAGAAGAACCATAACCAGGCATCTATGACTGGAATCTTCATTTTTTCACTGTACTCCTTCCCTTCTCTTCCCTGGGTGTTTATTTTTATTAAGTAAAATGACCTCAGACATTACAAGTATGGCATTTTTTACACCTAGGCAGATGCCTTAATTTGACCTGATTTATTTATTTGTTTATTCAACAACTGTTTATTGGACATTTACTCTGTGTGAGGCACAATGCTAAGTGCTAAGACTGTGAAGATAAATCTCTGCTCTACTGAATTTCAGTCTAGTGGGAGAGAGAGACAAGGAAATAGTCTGTTTCTTTACTCTATAAGTTATCCAATAGAGGTAGACACCAGGTGTTGTGGTAGCACGAACTTCACTGTTGTCAGTGAAGGTTCCTAGAGGAAGTGAATCCTGGGATTAGTCCTGAGGAATAAATAAGAGTAGGAAGTTAGGGTTATTCATAGAATTTTACTCCATCTTCTGTGAAGATGGAGAATGCATAACAAATCCTGGAGGCAAAAGAAAACATGGCTAAGGTATGGTCTGGGGAAAACAGGATAATTAGGGTCGAAGCAGGAAAATGTTTGTTAAAAGAATTGTGTGGAAGAATTTATAATAAAGGCCAGGTGTGGTGGCTCACACCTGTAATCCTGCCACTCTGGGAGGCTGAGGTGGGTGGATCACTTGAGACCAGAAGTTCGAGACCAGCCTGACCAACATGGTGAAATACCATCTCTACTAAAATACAAAAATTAGTGAGGCATGATGGTGTACAAATGTAGTTTCAGCTACTTGGGAGGCTGAGGCACAAGAATTGCTTGAGCCTGGGAGACGAGGTTGCAGTGAGCTGAGATCACACCACTGCACTCTAGCCTGGGCAACAGAGCAAGACTGTCTCCAAAGGAAAAAAAGAAAACAATTAATGATTGAATAGAAGAAGGTAGATTATCAGCGATATGATGTCTCACCAGATTTCTTTAGAATCTTAAGAGCCTCAGAAAGTATGCCATAGGGTTTCTGGGGAGAAGACCTTTTACATGGTAGGATCAGGGTTGGAGTCCACTGTCCTCATCTCCCCAGAAAGGGGTGTAGGCAGCGTGACTATGACCCTCATAAACTTATCAGTGCCTACTAACTGATAATAGAATGGAGACCATGTTACCTGATTATGAGCCCCTTCTTTCTTATTTTATTTTTGCAGACACCCTAGAATACGTTTCCACACAGGCCTTGTGGATGCCCACCTCTACTGCTTGAAAAAATACGTTGTGGATTTCCTAATGGAAAATGGGTAAGAAAGAGGGTGGTAGAATCAAACCTGCAGTGCTTAACAAGCTACCTTGTGAATCCATTAAATTTTAAACCTGCGTAATTAGATAACCAGTTTCTAAAAATAGCTCAATAGCACAGTTAGTTCTCATTTTTGTTTTAGAAATGAAATTATGTCATCAACATAGTTTTATCTGTACCAGAGTCCCCTGCTTGTATTTTTGCAGCATGTGTTATAATAAATCAGTAAAATATTTTATAACACAGTAACCCATGATGCCTCTTTCTGTCCAGTTCCAGGCTCTTCCTCCTTCAACGGGAGCAAGCTCCACAGCCCTTATGGTATTTGTCTCTAATTACATGTTCTTCTCCTAGGCAATTATCCAGTAGATAGGCCCTCTTAGCAAAGGGCTAGAGACTTACCACAAAAGAGGAGAAAAAGGAGAGCACATTTCCCCCTAATTTTAGAAAAGAAGCCCACCTCAATGAGTAAACTTTCAAACTTTCATGAATGCAGAGAAACAAAATTTGGCACATTTTCTGATTCTTTTTTTTTTTTTTTTGAGAACAGAATTGTAGGACTTAAATACTTTCCAGACATTGTGTCTGGCAGATCACAGGAATTGGGTTTTCAAAGAGAAAACCCCTTTTACAGTTGGTCTCAAGGATTTTTTATAAGAAAAGCAGCTACAGTCCTCAAAGGAACAGGTGGGAAAGATTTAATAACTGCATGGTTAAGAAAAGGAGCAGCTAGCTTCCCTTGATGACTGCTGGATACGTTTGGAAAGTTCACCAGTGCTATTCAAGGTAGAAACTTATCTAGGTGAACAGATACCACCATAGCAAGTGGTATCTCAGACCATCTAGGTGAACAGATACCAGCGTAGCAAGTGGTATCTCAGACCATCTGGAGAAAATAATTTGAGAACCTGAGTTTAAATGCTATCTCTGCCATTGGCTGATGGACTTGAATATGTATCAGAATATTAAGAGGAAGGAGGACCTCTGCCCCTTATGATTTTTCTTTCAGTGTTCTACTCCTCACCCCCCACAACACTTGCTAAGTTCCTATAGGGAGGCCCATATAGAGCCGATGGTAAACCAAATCATTTGGACTTTTAGAAAGCTTTCCCAAGGATTGTTTTATCTCTATTTCCCCTACCAAGGACACTGTTGCCCTGCTTCCTTCTGACCTCTGAAAAATGTTTTCATTCCATCAACATATACTTATTAAACACTCATTATGAGGCAGGCATTGTGCTAGATCAACCATGGGATCGATGATAAATAAACAGATATGGCCCTGCCCTCATAGAAATTATAGCCTAAGCTCCATAGTGGAATGTGGAGACCTTGCTTTTTAGATAGCAGGGTAACTTGTTGCCAAGATCTAGAGGGTGATCCAAGACCTATTTCTCAATTACCAGTCTGGACTGTTTGTATTCCAAAAATGACATTAACTCTTGGCCACTGAAGGGTTTATTTTTCACTCCCAAATAAAAATGAAGCCATATGAAATGAGCCTAGGCCTTGATGGGCAAAATGGGATACAACTATGTTAGAAAGGATGACTTTTAAAAAACCTATTTACTATGGAAAATTTCACATAAATGCAAAAGTAAAGAAAATAATGAACTCCCATATTTCCATCACACAGTTTCAATGATTATCAACTCATTGTCAATTTGGTTTTGTATATGCCACCATTTCTCTCCCCCATTACCCTAAATTGTTTTAAAGCAAGGCATTATGATATAATTTCATCTGTAAATATTATATTTCAGTATGTATAGTTAAAATATAAGGACCCTTCCAGGATAATCATGATATTTAAAATAGATACATATTTTATGTATACATACATACATATATATGGGGGGGCTCTTTTTTGTTAATAAACAAATAGCTTAATACTATTATCACACCTACAAAAAACTGACAGTGCTTCCTTAATACTATCAAAGAGGAGTATGACTTTTGGTGTCTGTATGTGGAGGTAGTTTTACAGCAAACCTAGTCGTCTCATCCTGGTTGTTATAACTTATTTGTAGCTCATTTGGCCACTACCAGTTAGTTTTTTCCACACCTGGTAAGTGTAGCACAATGGTGTGTGTACCTTGAGGACAAGCCTGAAGTTGGTGGTATGGCTTCAGGTCCTGGCCAGAAGCTCTGCCGAATGAGACTTTCCCAGAACCTACTGCAGTAGAGAATGATACAGAGCCTCAGCACATACTACTTCCGCATCTCAGATCTGTTTAGGAGATGCTTATCTCTTTCTTCCCCACATTTACCATCACCTCTCAGAGTTACTAGAATCAAAGAACATATATTGAAAATTGATAAATTTCAATATATTGGAAAAAGTAAAAAGGCACAGCAGGGCAAATTAGAATGGTACTTGAGGGAGATTCTTTATTCCTGCCTGGAATAGTGAAGGTCTTTGAAAAGTTGTGGGAGGCTAGGCGCGGTGACTCAAGCCTGTAATCCCAGCACTTTGGGAGGCCGAGCTGGGCGGATCACAAGGTCAGGAGTTTGAGACCAGCCTGGCCAACATGGTGAAAGCCCGTCTCTACTAAAAAAATACACAAACAGTAGCCAGCCGTGGTGGCACGCACCTGTAATCCCAGCTACTCAAGAGGCTGAGGCAGCAGAATCGCTTGAACCCAGGAGGCAGAGGTTGTAGTGAGCTGAGATCCCACCACTGTACTCCACTGGGTGACAGAGTGAAACTCCGTCTCAAAAGAAAAGAGAAAAAGAAAAGTTCTGGGAGATGGGATTGAATTGGTTGGTGGTAAGTAGCAGCATGTAGAAGATCTTAAAAGCTCAGCAAGGAGTTACAGATCTTTAAACAGAATAGTCTTTTAGGAAATCAGCAATGATACAACCTGGCAAGTGAACTATAGGAAATCAGCAATGATACAACCTGGCAAGTGAACATAAACCATTCTGCATGGGGAAGATATTTCTTCAAGATAAGTAAGAGACACTTATAATCATCTGGTCATCAAGTGATTACTCCATTAGGAATGCAAAGGAAAGAGTAAACCTAGGAGATACAGCTTCAAGAAAGGACTGCCGTGGCAATCCTTCGTTGTATTTCACCTCTGAGAGTTAACATATTCTACCCGGTGTTCTTTATGCAGGAAAGCTTCATGTTTTCTACAAAGTCACACTTATGTTTTGTTAGTTGCTTATATGTTAACATTTTCCACTCAAATTCTTTGAGAACGGATATCTACCTGGATTTGTAAGGCATTTAGTAGATGCTTGGTGAATGGGGGAAAGGAAATGTAGTGACAGATAACAGAAGCAATTTAGTATTAATACATTAATAATGAAAGAAGAAAGGTGGGTTTCTACAGCTCACTAAGCAGAAAAGCTATAGGGAGAGCCACAGAGAGAAGAAAATCTGTACTCTCTTTGGTGAGAAGTAAGTAACTGTACATATTTTATAAGTTTTTTATCTACTTCTGAATATAGTATGATAGATGAATGTTCCACAGAATCTCTTGAATATTTTAATTCAAATGTGTTGGATTCTATATCCAGGGCCAAATTAGAGCTTAGTCTGAGTATTGTGACTGTGATACCTCTTGATAACTGAGTGTTTCTCCCTCTTTTACAATGTCAGCTGCATTAAACCTAAAGAAGCTGACCTCTTAGGAGGTCTGGAAGCCCAGGTATTGGCCCAGCTCTTTGCTTGCCTTAGTAGGAGTTGCTTTTAGACCTGAGTCAGGGCCCTAGATTGGCACTGGCCCTATGAAGGACTCAAGCAATATGCCAGCTTTCTGAGTTAAAGCATGGGAGACAGGAAATATATATCAGGATTAGTCTTGATTTCCTCTTAGTACAGAAACACCCCCTGCCCCCGATTTGTCCTTCTCTCTCTTTCCCTAATCTGCTAGACCTCCTAGCCTCTTTAAGAGACTTAAAGCAGATTAGTCTTCTTAACAGGAAGAATCAAGACTGATTACTTCTTTCTTGTCCAGAAGTATCCACGATTACAATCAACCTCTTATAGTGTTAGAATCTGATGTTGCCATTCAGTGCTTATAGTCTTGGGGTTGGACCTTCAGAGCAGGAAGAGAGGAGGAAATAAGAAAATTACCTTTAACAGCACCTACCATGTACCAGGCACTATGCTGGGTGCTTTTCACGTATATTCATTTCTTACAATAGTTCTCTCATTAGGTATTAATTATACTCATATTATAGAGGAAGAAATTGCTCAAAAGTCATTTGCTCAACGTCATGCAGCCACAGCCTCAACAAAATTCATCACTGTTGAATTGATTGCCAGCAACATCTACCACAGATGTTGGATATCTCTATTGCCAACATGCTTATATGCACATGCGTATGACTCACACTTGGAAGAATAACAGAGCAGTCACAACTTCCTTGCCTCAGCTGTGCCAGGATGCAGAGAAATAAGGATAAGACCCACAAAGTAAAGTCAAGAGTTGGGGATAGGCAGCCATGGCAAAGTCAGAATCAAGGTGATAATTAAAGCCACATACAAAATGAAGTTATGTTAGCTGGGTGTGATATTGTACACCTATAGCCTCACCTACTCAGGAGGCTGGGGCAGGAGGACCACTTGAGCCTATAAGGATGAGGTACAGCAAACTATATATGATGGCACCACTGTGCTTCAGCCTGGTAGATAGAATGAGACCCTGTCTCTAAATAAAAATTAAGAATAGATGGGCTGGGCGCAGTGGCTTGTGCCTGTAATCCCAGCACTTTGGGAGGCCGAGGCAGGCAGTTCAAGACTAGACTGGCCAACATGGTGAAACCCTCTCTCTACTAAAACATACAAAAATTAGCTGGGCACAGTGGCTTGTGTGTGTAAGCCCAGCTACTTGAGAGGCTGAGGTAAGAGAATCGCTTGAACTAGGACCCAGGAGGCAGAGGTTACAGTGAGCCAAGATCGTGCCACTGCATTCCAACCTGGGATACACAGACTCCATCTCAAAAAGAAAAAAAAAAGATGAAAGTGTGGAATAGCTAGAAAGCCTCTAGTAAGCACAAGACAGCAGAATGGAGCTAAGAAGCAGAGATGAGGGACCAGATAGTGCTGTGAGAGGTAGGCAGTAATAGTCTTGGTGTCTTACTGTTCAGTTTAGGCATCCATTGATTTGGATATCCTTACATATCCTAGAGATTGCGTGATATGTCCTTTACTTCAATAACAACAAAATTGTCTGGGCTTGGTAGCTCACGCCTGTAATCCCAGCACTTTGGGAGGCTGAGGTGGGCAGATCACCTAAGGTCAGGAGTCCAAGACCAGCCTGGTCAACATGGTGAAACCCCATCTCTACTAAAAATACAAAATGTAGCCAGGCGTGGTGGCGGGCACCTGTAATCCTAGCTACTCAGGAGGCTGAGACAGGAGAATCGCTTGAACCCAGGAGGCGGAGGTTGCAGTGAGCCGAGATCGCGCCATTGCACTCCAGCCTGGGCAACAAAAAGCGAAACTCTGTCTCAAAAAAAAAATAATAATAATAATAAGCTAAGAATATGTATCTTACACACCTTCTCAACAGGGCTGTTATTTGGTGGCTGCATACTGATATCTGAAGATGCAGGTACTGCCAAGATTAAACCAAGTAGTCAGTCTCCTTTGAACTTCTTAGTTGCATTCATTTTTATCTCTCAGACTTCTAGAAATCATCAGCTGCTGGGGAAGGGACAAAGTTCTAGCAGCACAGCACATTGTATTGACTTATCAATAATGAGTCCCCTGTTGAGCTAGCCTGTGCTATCTGACGGCATCATGGGTCAGACTATGGTAGGAAAGATAACCTTTTTAAAGAGGACTTAAAAACTGGAATAATATATATAATTAAAGCACTCCCACAAAGAAGCATCATCATGGAGCCAGAAAATCTAAAACCAGAGAGAAAAATATGTTTGGTTTGATGCAGATTTAAAAATAATTTCCCTATAAGTATAATGGTTAATTGATGTCATTTCCATCTGTCTTTGTTCTCTGGCAAATTCCTAAATATTTATTAATACATCCCTAGATGTTACTCCTATAGGAAGTATCCTCTCAATTTTTTCCCCTTTTACCACCAACTTAGATTGGATATCCTTACTGTGCTACCATAATAGTAGTTGTGTTTATCTCTATCAGGCATAATTAACCATTCCCTCTTCTGATCTTGTATAATCTTTAATTATTACATGCATCCTATTAAATTTTATTTACATTTTTGTCTTTTCCATCTTTTTGAACTCCTTGAGGACAGACTTCATCTTAGATTCATTTTGTGACACATGAATAGATGCTCAGTAAATATAAAAGCAACCAAACTGGCAAGTTCATATGAGGGCATGGATTTGCCTGTTTTGTTTCATTGTTATAGTCCTATTGTCCAGAAGAATGCCTGGCCGATTTGGGGTGCTCAGTGAATAAACTGAACGAATAGAATGTTGATTGTCCAGGTGAGGTGGTTCACACCTGTAATCCCAGCACTTTGGGAGGCTGAGGCGGCTGAATCACTTGCGCTCAGGAGTTTGAGACCAGCCTGGACAACAAAGTGAGACCCCCATCTCTGCAGAAAATAGAAAATAGAAAAATTAGGTATGGTGGCACGTGCCTATAGTTCCAGCTACTCTGGAAGCGTGAGGTAGGAGGATCACTTGAGCCTAGGAGAGAGTTTGAGGCTGTGATCGCACCACTGCACTTCAGCCTGGGCGACAAACCAAAACCTTGTCTCAGAAAAAAAAAAAAATTTATTGAATTGATCTCTCCAGGTAATAGGAGTGAGATCTCAACATATTTTTCTTTCTCAAGCCCTATGCACAGCATTGATATTTTATTCTTATGGAAGCTGTCAGTATTTTGCCAAGAAGGAAAAAGGGATATCACAGAATACTGTATACCAAATACCTAGCTTTTAAATCAGCACCCCTTAAGATAATTTCCTGTTTGCTTTCCAGCTTATATCTACTTTCTTTGAAGGGGGAAAAAAAAAAAACCTGAGGACAAAGCATAGGGTTAACTCAGCAATTGGCTTTTCTTCCCAATTATAGCTCCACTGAGAGAAAAGGTACGAAAACCCAAGCTTTTAATCCTTTGCTTGGCTGACTTGAGTTCCACGCCCTATAAAAGTAGGTTTTCTGTTCTGCCTCCTTCCTAATTCTTTGAAAGACTGAGTTGAAGTGAGACATGTAAGGGATTTTAAGTCTCTTTTGCTTTGCTTTCAAAGACAGAAAAGCCAGAACGCAAAAGTAGCCAAACATTTTCTTTTGCCATAGACATCATTTTTAGGCTTCTGGAAGCTTGTGGCCACAAGGAGGGCCTGATCTCAGATCAAGGCAAAATAATAAAAGTATCAGGTTTAACCAGAACTGATAATCGTGTTTTTTCAAGTGTTGGATTTTTAATGCTAGCAATATTAATAATAGAGAAACATATTTAGAATTCATTACATTTCCAAATTAGGAAAGCTTTAACTTGTTTTTTTAAGAGACAAGTTCTTGCTCTTTCACCAGGCTGGAGTGGAGTGCGATAGTGTGATAATAGCTCACTGCGGCCTCCAACTCCTGGGCTTAAGTGATCCTCCCTCCTGAGTCCCAGGTAGCTGAGGCTACAGGCACTTACCACTGGCTAATTTCCTTATTTTTTGCAGTGACAGGGTCTCAATATGTTGCCCAGGCTGGTCTCACACTCCTGGGCTCAAGAGATCCTCTCGCCTAGGCCTCCCAAAGAGCCGGGATTACAGGTGTGAGCTACCACGCCCAGCCAAGAAAGCTCTACTTTCTGTATCCAAAAATCTGTGTGTTTATAGGTGAAGAGACAGCAAGCAGAGAATTCTAAATGCTGTAGAAAGTGCTTTAGTTGAAGTAAGCACAAGATGCTGGTTAATATGGTATAGTGGAAAGAGCCATGGACTTTAGGATAGATATGGAATGACTTTCAGTTCTATCAGTTATAAAAGTTGTATTAACCTTGGGCAAAGTTAACCTCTCTAACCCTTGATTTCCTTCTTAATAAAACAGGGGCCAGGTGCAGTGGCTCACGCCTGTAATCCCAGCATTTTGGGAGGCTGAAGTGGGAGGATGGGCTGAACCCAGGAGTTCCAGACCAGCCTAGGCAACATAGCAAGATGCCATTGCTACAAAAATTACAAAACATAAAATAAGAATAGCAATACCTATCGTAAGGATTGCCGTAAGAACTTGAAATGATCTGTATTATTTTCCTAGCATAGCACCTCACACATGATACAGATTCAAAAAAACAGTACATATAACCGTCTTTACTGTGAGAGCATAGACGCCTACAAATGTTATGAAAGGCTTTCAAGCAGAGATCATGTTTAGAGAAGGGTGTTATGACTTGATAAATTTTCACAAAGTGAACATACCTTCTAAGTATTATATTCAGGTTAAGAAATAGAACATTGCCAGCATTCCAGAAACTCTCCTCATACTATCTTCCTACCCCACCACATACACAAAAGTAATCACTATCCTGAGCATTAAATAAGTGTAAGGAGTGACCTGATCCAAGCAGAGAAAAAAGAAAAAAAAAAGGAATAAATAAATAAGTAAGTGTAAGGAGATGGGATCTGATTTGTACTTTAGAAAAATCACTGTGTCTACAAAATAGAGGATGGATTGAAGGAAGAAGAGACATGATCAGATTGTACTTTAGAAATATTCTGAGGGCCGGGCAAGGTGGCTCACACCTGTAATCCCAGCACTTTGGGAGCCCGAGGCGGGTGGATCACGAGGTCAGATCGAGACCATCCTGGCCAACATGGTGAAACCATGTCTCTACTAAAAATACAAAAAAATTAGCTGGGCATGGTGGTACACACCTGTAGTCCCAGCTGCTCGGGAGGCTGAGGCAGAAGAATTGCTTGAACCCAGGAGGCAGAGATTACAGTGAGCCGAGATCGTGCCACTGCACTACAGCCTGGGTAACAGTATGAGACTCTGTCTCAAAAAAAAAAAAAAAAAGAAAGAAAGAAAGAAATATTCTGTCAGCTGGGTCTGGTGGCTCATGCCTGTATTCCCAGCACTTTGGGAGGCTAAGAGGGGAGGATTACTTGAACCCAGGAGTTCAAGACCAGCCTGGGAAACATAGGGAGACCCCATCTCTACAAAAAATTTAAAAATAAAAAAAATTAGCATGGTGACACATGCCTGTAGTCCCAGCTACTTAGGAGGCTGAGGTGGGAGGATCACTTGAGCCTGGGAGGTCAAACCTGTAGTGAGCCATGATTACTCCACTGCACCCCAGCCTGGGTGACAGAATGAGACTGTCTCAAACAAAAAAATCTCTTTTTTGTCTGTCTACAATATGAAGGATAGATTTTGTGACTAAGACTAGAGGGACAGAGACCAATTAAAAGCAGGTATAGGAATCTAGGCAAATGATGACAGTAGTATGAACCAGGTAGTGGCAGTAAAGATGAAGAGAAGTTGAGTTTTGACAGAGATTTAGGGGATAGAATCAGCAGTGCTTGGTAATTGATTATATGTGAGGGGTGGAAGAGGGAGAAGTCAGGCTGTTTTGTGAAAGGGCCATTTATCACAAACCAGCCCCCAGATGCAGAAGGAGCTGAGAAACCAAAGAAGAAGGCAGACAAATCTAGTTTGTCAGTTTTGGGTAATTTATTAGGGCAACTTATAGACAGAATCGTGGTCTTAGGTGGCTGCGAGACAGGCAGATCTCTTGTCGCTGCAACCCCCTAGACCCAGGACTTATATCCTGGGGGAAGAAAACATATGTGCTCTGGAAGGAATTTTCAAAGTCAAAGCAGTTTATGACCTTAAGGCATTTAGCAAACCTAATATCTGACCTGCCTAATTTAGACCAAATGTCTTTATTTTACCAATAATCTTTAACATTTTTTATTTCCCAAAGATTACTAAAGTTACATGAACTAAAAGGCATTACAGTTTTTATTTTTCTTTCAAAATATTGTATTTAAGCATTTATTTTTATTTATGCCAATTAGAGCTCTTTTACATAAACATCACACACATAATATGTATGTCACTATACAGACAGAAGAAGATCCAGTAGTTGTAAGATTTTTCATTTGCCAGTTTCTTTTTTTTTTATGTGCAAATGTGTAGTTTTATTTCTGGTTTATTTCAGGCAACAATGTATTTGTGATATTCATCAATATTGTATGTAATTATAGATTATTCATTCTATTGCTACATAGTATTTCATTATATGAATATGCCTCAATTTATTTATCCATTATACAATTGATGGGTAGTTTGAGTGTTGCTATTGTAAAAGCAAAATAAATCTCCCCAAAATCACTAGGCCAAAGGGAGAAGTCAAGATGGTAACTGTGTGGGGTAAACCTGCCTCCCATTCTATTCCTAAAGAAGACAAAGAGAAAGAAAGAGAGAAAGAAAGAAAGAGAAAAAGAGAGAGAGTAAGAAAGAAAAGAGAGAGAAAGAAAAAAGGGAAAGAGAGAAAGAAAAAAGAAAGGAAGGAAGGAAATCAAACACAGAAAGAAAGAGGAAGAAAGAAAAGAAAAGAAAAGAAAGAAGAAAGCTACATACCTCCCTCGCAGTTTACCCACAAGAAAATTCCTTGTGGACAAAGGACAGGCATCCCTCTGCTTACATGAGACAAATGCATATCTGATTGCTTCCTTTGTCCTGTTGCTTCTATCTACCTGTGACCTAGAAGAATAAGAAAATTCATAGAGATAGAAAGTAATCTATTACTTATCTACCTGTGACCTGGAAGCCCTCTCCCCACTTCGAGTTGTCCTGCCTTTCCAGACTAAACCAATGTACAACTTACATATATTGATTGATGTCTCATGCCTCCCTAAAATGTTTAATTCCAAGCTATGTCCCTACCACCTTTGGCACATGTTGTCAGGACCTCCCGAGGAGGTCCTTGTATCACAAGCATGTCCTTAATCTTAACAAAACTTTCTTTCTTTCTTTCTTTTTTTTTTTTTTTTGAGATGAGGTTTCACCATGTTGGTCAGACTGGTCTCAAACTCCTGACCTCAGGTAATCCACCCACCTCGGCCTCCCAAAGTGCTGGGATTACAGGCGTGAGCCACCGCGCCTGGCTGACCATTTGCCAGTATCTTATTTGGATTACTGGCCTCAAGGTAGAGCCCTTCAAGAAACAGGGCTAGGAAAACATGCATTTTCTGGGGCCTAATAAGCAGGCACAGCTAGAAGACAAAAACAGACCCCCAAAATTAAGGGTCCCATTTTTATACCAGATCCTGGATCCCCAATAGAGAGAATTAGCCCATTTCCCATGGGAGTCTTATCTCTCAGTGGGGAGTAGAGACATTTCCACAACTTCTAGGTACCCAAGAGCATGGTTCTCTGATGTAAATGTGCAAAGAGCCAGGTATTCCCTGATAACTGCCATTAGCCATTGTTAAAAGTATATTTAGCCTTAAATTTTCAGAGGAATCTATCCACCACCCATTCCTGGGGTTTCATGAGGAAAATGGAGTTTTTTTCCAAAACAGGGTCTGTGACACCTCCTCTGTGTTTTGCAAGGAGTCCCAGGCTGTTAAAGTTTGAATATCAGAAATTCAGAAAGACTCCAGGGATGCCTCACAGTCAGAGGCATTTGACAATTTATAGACAAAAAAAGGAAGTGACATATAGAAATCAGAATTGAGGTACAGAGACAACTGGATTGGTTACAGCTTGGTGTTTGCCTTATTTGAACATAGTTTGAACACTCAGCAGTGTATGAGTGGTTGAAGTATGGCTGCTGGGATTGACCAAGTCTCAGCTATTTGTACAGGCACATACTCCTAAGTTAGGTTTTCATTCTTGTCTACCTATTAAGTTAGAATGCACTTTGTCCACAAGGACTCAAATAAAGAAGTACAAAGTCCTTCTCAGGCCATATTTAGTTTGCTTTAACACTCATAATTCCACTACTGTGAGATAACTATTGTGAACATTTTAGTGTATTTCTTTCCATTGTTTTATTTTCATATATATAGTGAGAATCTATGCTTGAAATCACACTTTAAAAATAATTGGGGCTGGTGCAGTGGCTCACGCCTATAATCCCAGTGCTTTGGGAGACCAAGGTGGGCTGGATCACGAGGTCAGGAGTTCGAGACCAACCTGGGCAACATGGTGAAACCCCATCTGTACTAAAAATACAAAAATATTAGCCAGGCATGGTGGCACATGGCTATAGTCCCAGCTACTTGGGAGGCTGAGGCAGGAGAATGGCTAGAATACAGGAGGTGGAGATTGCAGTGAGCCAAGACTGCGCCATTGCACTCCAGCCTGGGCAACGGAGCAAGACTCTGTCTCAAAAACAAAATATAATAATAATAATCTGCTTTTTTCATTGAGTATTATAAGCATTTTCTTCTTTCATCAAAAAATTCTTTACAGTCACAGTTTTGCGTATATGACATTATGTTATAGAGGTATATTGATCTTTCATTGTTGAATATTGTATTGTTCTCCATTTTTATAAATAACATTAGGGGAATACCTTTTTTTCAAAGATTCTTATTTATAATCTGATTATTTCATCTATTAAGCAACTATTTCCTGAGTAATGTATTTTCCTTAGGATAGACTTACAGAAATGGAATTACAGGGTGAAATTATATGAATATCTTCAAGTCTTTTGCTATAATATTACCAATTATTTTTCAGAGATTTTATCAGTTTATACTCCAACTCCCATTATGTGACCGTAACTGTTCTTAAAGCACTCTTATCAGTAATGAAAATTGTTTCAGGCCAGGCATCGTGGCTCACATAATCCCAGCACTTCAGGAGGCTGAGGCGGGCGGATCATGAGGTCAGGAGTTTGAGACCAGCCTGGTCAACATAGTGAAACCCCATTTCTACTAAAAATACAAAAATTAGCTGAGCATGCAGGCACATGCCTGTAGTCCTAGCTACTCGGGAGGTTGAGGCAAGAGAATCACTTGAACCCGGGAGGTGGAAGTTGTGGTGAGCCAGATTGCGCCACTGCACTCCAGCCCGAGCAACAGAGTGAGACTCCCGTCTCAAAAAAAAAAAAAAAAGAAAAAAGAAAAGAAAAAGAAAATTGTTTTAAATCAGTTAATTTAGTTGGAGGAGAAATAGCATCTTATTTTAATTTTTTATTTCTTTGAAAATATTTTATATGTTGTTTGAACATTTGTATCTGTTTCTTTATTAAGAATATTCTTTGCCGTATTTGTAGCAATTATTTTATCTTTTTAATTTGGTAGGATTGTTTGTTTACAGTTAGTAGTAAAGTCTATTGTTCTCCTTTGTGATTGCTTGAGAAGAACTTAAGATTTCCTGAGATAAGACCGGTGTTTCTAGGAAGGCTGTGTATAAGAGGGAAAGAAGAAAGTAAGGTTGACCGGGGCACTGCATCTAGCTCATAGCCTTTAGGCCCAGGATGTTCACAGTGGTTCACTGTAGCTTTGTAACACTTCTTGGCACAGCTCTGAGCTGCCTCCGCTTTAACTAGGAAGCGGGAAGAGTAATTGTTTCCTTCATTATTCTTCTAAGCCAACTGCATCATGGGGATTGACCTAATGCTTAGCTCCAGCAGAGGTGGGTGGGACCTGGCAGAGCTGTTTCATAGCCTCTCTTCAAATCACTGATCCTCTTGAATGGCTCTGCCTGATGGGGCCATGTGCCAAGGCTTGTCTGCTTGCCTCTTGCAGTGACAGTTCTGTTTGGTCCATAATGTAAATATCATTGCCCTGAAATCCTCCAGCTGTCCATGCTTTGTCACTTCTTCAAAGGAAACTGACTTGTTTTTCAATGGAGGAGAAACATTTGCTGCCTGCACTCGTTTGAAGCATTAAAAGGGGAGAAAAAGAGCTAAGAGTAAGTGTTGTTTCATTCTTTGTATTCACATGGAAATTTTTCAATCTCCATCAAAGGATCAGGAGAAAAATCACATTGAAATTCAATACAAGAGCTCACAGCTTAACACATAATTTTTCAGATGTTTGACTTGATCCTTTAAAAATTATAAAAACCATGAACTGTGTAGCTCCGGGGTTCATAATTTTCCTTACCCTCAGTCTCTGCCTCTATCTTGCCTTCCTACCTACACTCTTCATCTGTGTGGTCCTGTGTTAACATGCAGAGCTTCTTTAAATGGGGGCTGGGGGAGGTAGTGGGAAGTATGCAGCAATTCAGGTTTATAGAGCTGCCCATACTTTAACCCCTCTCTCAGGCCTGATTATCTCATCTCTTAGAATATTGTAACTGGTCTCCCTTCCTTCAGTTTCTTTCTTCCAGGCTTTCTTCCACACTGCTACCAGAATTACCTTACTAAGAGATAAAACTGATCATGTCACTTTCTTGCTTAAAATCTACCACTGTTGGTGACTTGCAGTGGCTCACACCTGTAATCCCAGCACTTTGGGAGGCTGAGGTAGGAGGACTGCTTGAGTCCAGGAGTTCAAGACCAGCCTGGACAAAATAGTGAGACTTTGTCTCTATAAATAATAAAAAAAATTAGCTGGGCATGGTGGCATGTGCCTGTGGTCCCAGCTACTTGGGAAGCCAAGGCAGGAGGATCACTTGAGCCCAGGCAGTCAAGACTGAAGTGAGTTGTGATTGCACCACTATACTCCAGCCTAGGCAGCAGAGCAAGACCCCATCTAAAAAGAAAAAATTACCACTGGCTTCTCAGTCCAGACTTTCTAGACTGCCACTGTAACTCCCCAGTGGGTTAATCTTACCTGCTGCTGAGATAGACAATTTATCAAGATGGGAGAATTGCAATAAAGAGCTTAATACACATAGAGGCAGCTAAATGGGAAACTAGAATTTTATTATTACTCAAATCAGCCTCCCCAAAAATTCTGAGGCTAGGGTTTTTCAAGGTTAGTTTGGTGGGCAAGGGTCTAGGGAATGGGTGCTGCTGATTGGTTGGGGATGCAATTTATAGGGGTGTGGAAAACAGTCCTCTGCTGAGTCCAGTTCTGGATGGGAGCCACAGAGGAGTCACTGGTCCCAGTGGAATCATCCAGTCATCAGAAATGCAAAACTCAGAAAAGACATCTTAAAAAGCCAATCTTAGTTTCTACAGTAGTGATGTTATTTACAGGAATAACTAGGGAAGTTGCAAATCTTGTGACCTCTGGAACAATGACTGGTAATATGAGAACTCAGGCCCCTCTGTAATCCTAAACTTGTACCTTTTCAATTAGTTTTATGAAGGTGGTTTCATTTTAAGAAGGACTATTATCATTTAAACTATGAACCATAATAAATCTCTGTCCAGGCAGGGTGCCTCACATCTGTAATCCTAGCAATTTGGGAAGCCACAGTGGGCATATACCTGAGGTCAGGAGTTTGAGACCAACCTGGCCAACATGGCAAGACACCATCTCTTCTAAAAATACAAAAATTAGTAAGGCATGGTGACGGGCACCTGTAATCCAAGCTACTTGGATGGCTGAGGCAGGAGAGTTGCTTGAACTGGGAGGTGGAGGTTGCAGTAAGCCAAGATTGCACCACCACTCTGTATCAAAAAAAAAAAAAAAAAAAAAGCCAGGGCCGGGCATAGTGGCCCATGCCTGTAATCCCAGCATTTTGGGAGGCCAAGGTGGGCAAATCACCTAAGGTGAGGAGTTCCAGACCATCCTGGCCAATAAGGTAAAACCCTGTCTCTACTAAAAATACAAAAATTAGCCAGGCATGGTGGGACATGCCTGCAATCCCAGCTACTTGGGAGGCTGAGGCAGGAGAATTGCCTGAACCCAGGAGGCAAAGGTTGCAGTGAGTTGAGATTGTGCCACTGTACTCCAACCTGGGCGACAGAGCGAAACTCCACTGGAAAAAAAAAAAAACAGCTGCGCACAGTGGCTCATGCCTGTAATCTCAGCACTTTGGGAGGCCGAGATGGGCAGATCACCTGAGGTCAGGAGTTCAAGACCAGCCTGACCAACATGGAGAAACCCCATCTCTACTAAAAATACAAAAAATTAGCCAATGTGATGGCGCATGCCTGTAATCCCAGCTACTTGGGAGGCTAAGGTAGGAGAATCGCTTGAACCTGGGAGGCAGAGGTTGCGGTGAGCCGAGATCACACCATTACACTCCAGCCTGGGCAACAAGAGTAAAACTCCGTCTCAAAAACAAAACAAAAAAGCTGGGCACAGTGGCTCATGTCTGTAATCCCAGTGCTTCAGGAGGCTAAAGCAAGCGGATCACTTGAGGCCAGGAGTTTGAGACCAACCTGGCCAACATAGCAAAACCCCATCTCGACCAGAAAAAATAGCCAGGCCTTGTGGCATGCGCCTGTAGTCCCAGCTACTTGGGAGGCTGGGACACAAGAGGCAGAGGTTGAACCCAGGAGGCAGAGGTTGCAATGAGCCTAGATCATGCCACTGTGCTCGAGCCTGGATGATAGAGTACGACTCTGTCTCAAAAAAAAAAAAATTAGCCAGTCGTGGTGGCTCTTCCACCTGTAATCCCAGCTTCACAGCTACTCAGGGGGCTGAGGTGGAAGAATTGCTTGAACCTGGGAGGCAGAGGTTGCAGTGAGCCAAGATCACACCACTGCACTCCAGCCTGGGCAATAGAGTGAGACCCTGTCTCAGAAAAAAAAAAAAAATTTCTCCCAAAGTTAGCTCAGCCTATGCCCAGGAATGACCAAGGGCAGTTTGAAGGTTAATGGCAAGATGGAGTTGATTAGGTCAGATCTCTTTCACTGTCATAATTTTCTCACTGTTATTGCAAATTTTCTCAGTTATTCCTGTTTCACCACAAAAAGCTATCATGATCTGACCCCCTTGCCTACCTGATTAGCTTCACCTCCTTCTACATTTCCTCTTAAACTCTTACAGGCTACTGTCCATTGGATCATGAATTCCTTAAAGTCAGAAACTATATTTCAAAGGTCTAGCACAGCAACTGACATATATGTAGTAAATGCTATATAAATTAATGAATGATATAAAATTCTGGTAAGGTTACAGTGTGAGAGAACACTGAAAAACATGTGCTAGTTTCTCACCTCTCTGCTTTCCATTGCTAAGTATAAATAAAAAAATACACAGTGTACTAAAGATCGGATCCCTTCTTCCCCGGTGGAGATTCCAGGTCACTCAGACCCAACATCCTGTCTCAGTACCCACCAGGAAGCACTCTGCTTCTTCAAACTGCCACATCCGTGCCCCATTTGATCTCTGACAGTCTCAAGGTGCTATGACGGGAAAGGATTTGGCTTTTCCTTGTATGCAGAGAGCTTTTGATCCCAGTAGGTTCCAGACAGGTTTCTCATATTTGGCCATTCTTTCTTCCTAGGTCAATCACTTCTATCCGGAGTGAACTGATTCCGTATCTAGTGAGAAAACAGTTTTCCTCAGCTTCCTCACAACAGGGACAAGAAGAAAAAGAGGAGGATCTAAAGAAAAAGGAGCTGAAGTCCTTAGGTCAGTGCTTGGGTTGGTTCAGGAAGAGGGGCAAGGGTAACAGCACCTTTGGAAAGAGTGGTTGGGCAGCTTAGCCCACCCCAAGATGCCTGTCTCAAGGCAGCAGACTGTTGTCTAGTTTACAAGACAAGACAGGTGTGCCGACCCACTCCCTGAGCTCTGGGTAAGCTTGCTCAGGCAGATCCTGTCACTGTGCTGTCAGTGATAGCCTAATCGTGCCTCCAGCTCTCTGATTCATAGCTCTGGTTTAGCTGTGTTCCTCACTAGACCATTTTGCCTTTAAACTCCACCTGCTGCTTATACCCCTGTTCTCTAGGCTCTGGGCAGCCCCGTTCCTGATTAAACTCAACCTCTTTTATCAAGGGAAGGAAGGTGAAGGAATGTACAATTGCAGTCCAGCCACAGGCCAACCAGCTGTCTCCATTCCAGGATCTGAAGATGAGATCTGTCTTGTTTGCTGTCATATCCCTAATCTCTGGCCCAGGCATGGGCTCATAGTAGATGTTCTGAAAAAGTATTTGTCAGATGAGTAAACTGACAGTGCAGCATGATAATTAGAACTGTCTGATTTAGAACTGGGCATCAGAAACTTCTGGATTTGAAATCTGACTCTGCCTCTTACTAGCATTGTGATTTGAGGCAGGTTACTCAGTCCTCTGAGCCCCATTTTTTTTTTTTTATCAGAAAGTAAAAGATCTTAAAGGGTCGTTGGGAGAGCTGAAAAACTAGAGCCCTGGTACTCCAGGTTCCAAGTTCTGTGCTCTTTCTGTCATAGCACAGCTACCAGGTATGGTAATAGAGACTAGTAGGACAAAGTCAACCCAGCTGCCACTAAAGCTTGGACACTTACTTGTGTTATTTCATGATTTACAAGGGCCATCTATTTTATTTTCCATAGAGGTCTTGATTACTGGTCAAATATGCTTTTAGGACCTCTTTTTAAGCATTTTTATTTCGTATGATATTTCAGGGAAGTACATTGCCTCTTTTAGTTTGACTTTCTCTTACAGATTTTAGTGGGATTTCCTCAGGGTTCATGTTTTATGGGTGAGTTCCATGGGGAGATGTGTGAGCTGTAACATCTTTCAAAACTTAACTCAGAGCCAGGCATGGTGGTGCACACCTGTAGTCCTAGCTGCTCGGGAGGCTGAGGTGGGAGGATCGCTTGAGTCTGGGAGTTTAAGACTAACCTGGACAACATAGCAAGACCTTGTCTCTAAAAAAAAAAAAAAGCTTGACTGAGTGTCTATCTATTCTGTTATCTCGCTCTCATTTATTTCCTTGGTTTGGATGTTTGTTCTGAAGATATTTACAGTTTTATAAAAGAAGCCAATACACTGAATCTGGCTCCCTATGATGCCTGCTGGAATGCTTGTCGAGGAGACAGGTGGGAAGACTTGTCCAGATCGCAGGTGCGCTGCTATGTCCACATCATGAAAGAGGGGCTCTGCTCTCGAGTGAGCACACTGGGACTCTACATGGAAGCAAACAGACAGGTGAGAGTATGAGTTTAGAAAGAAAATCGTGGGGCTCCTG
This sequence comes from Cacajao melanocephalus, assembly GCA_963573385.1. NCBI lineage: Eukaryota > Metazoa > Chordata > Mammalia > Primates > Pitheciidae > Cacajao > Cacajao melanocephalus. Next base: position 24,977 of record CAUYLG010040126.1, on the reverse strand, counting down.
TCCTAGAAATAGGCTGAGCCATGTGTCTGTTTCTTCATTAGGTACACAGTAGCTTGTTAAGCTTCCCTGTCATTCCCCAGGTTGAGCAAGAGCTGGCATGTCAAGGGAGACTGCTAGGGTACTCAGGTGCAGCCAAAAGGGAAGCAGGGGGCCTGGTCCACAGTCAGGGCCTCTGTGGCTCCAGGGAAAGCCTAAGATCTTCAGGAAAGCCTAAGATCTTCAGGAAAGCCAACTTCTGGCCTCTGGGTCAGCAGCTTCTCCTATTCTGTTCAGCATGGGGATATCTCCAGTACTTACTTCATAACAAGCAGGTAAATAATCATTACTCTCATGAAGTAAACAGAGGCATACAGAGGAGGCTTCCCTGAAAAGGTGAAGGAGCAGAGTATACAGTACCCAGATGGCAAAGCCTCAGGAAAGAAATGTCTATGAGAGAATTATCTGCAAACAGCATTAATGAGGAGTCCCTCGCTAGCGCCTCCTCTTAACCTTGAAGTTTGTGAGATATGGAGAACAAATAGTTTCCACTGGGAGAAGCAGTGTCCTCAAAGATAAGCCAGGCCTTAATGAAGGCAGTAGGTGGAGAGGGGGACAGTAAAGAGGCTAAAGGTGTAGAGGAACTCTGTGTTGTATAGTGAGCCCAAGAGGAAGGTTTTGGGAGGGAGGAATAATGAGACAGGAAAAGGAAATGCAGAGCAGTAGAGAGTTTAGATGAGAATAAGGAAAGAGTCTGGGCATGGTGGCTTATACGTGTAATCCCAGCACTTTGGGAGGTCGAGGCCGGTGGATCTCTTGAGCCCAGGAGTTCGAGACCAGCCTGGACAACATGGCAAAATCCTGTCTCTACAAAAAACACTACAAAAATTAGCCAAGTTTGGTGGCGTGTGGCTGTAGTCCCAACTACTTGAAAGGCTAAGGTGGGAGGATCACCTGAGCCTGGGATGCAGAGGTTGCAGTCAGCTGAGATCTCACCACTACGCGCCAGACTAAGCCTGAGTAACAGAGTAAGACTCTGTCTCAAAAAAAGAAAAAAAGGCAGAGAATAGGAAAAGATAAATAATAGAGGGAACTATACTGGGTTGGCATTCAAGGATAACAGAAGTAAGATAATTAAAAGTTTAGTTATTGACATTGCTCCTGGTAGAATTCTATGAAAATATAATTGCAGATGCAGACCAGGGTGGCAGTAGGGTGCATAGTAATACAAAAGAAATTGTTGAAAATTGGAATTGAGGGCAGGCACGGTGGCTCACACCTGTCATCGCAGCACTTTGGGAGGTCAAGGCAGGTGGATCACCTGAGGTCAGGAGTTTGGGACCAGCCTGGCCAACGTGGCAAAACCTCATCTCTACTAAAAATACAAAAATTATAAAGCCCCTTGCCGACAAAAAAAAAAAAAGAAAGAAAAAAAAAAAGTTAGCAGAGCATGGTGGCACATACCTGTAATCCCAGCTTCTCTGGAGGCTGAGGCAGGAGAATTGCTTGAACCTGGGAGGCAGAGGTTGCAGTGAGCCCAGATTGTACCACTGCACTCCAGCCTGGGCAGCAGAGTAAGACTCTGTCTCAAAAAAGAAAAAGAAAAAGAAAATCAGAATTGAGTCTCTGAAGAAAACCTGGCTCAGGAATCTGTAGGACCCACACCCAATGAAACCTCAGGCGGGCCTCAACCTGGATTGGTTACAGATCCAAGGGAATCCCAAGCCAGAGAGCTTATGAGAAATCATAGCTAGTCTCACATTTACCTGTGACTAGAGACTTTCAGGCTGGTCTGGAAAGGTGTTCATGGATGACCTGAGTGGGAAGATTTGTCCAGATCACAGGTGCACTGCTATGTCCACATTATGAAAGAGGGGATCTGCTCTCATGAGCGTGCTGGGAAGAGTATCCGCTGAAGTGCCAGCAGGGACTATGCAGTAGACAAGCCCGAAAGGCCTTGGGTGGAGCGTGGAAGAAAAGATCACAGGGCTGGGGGCTGGGGATTAGCCTTCACATTCCAGCGTAGCTGTGCTGACAAGGCCTCTGTCAGCTAGTGTGGCTGCCACGCACAGTCCTCTAACCAGTATTCTGCCTGTGCTGGAGAATCACAGACAGGCACACTACCTGTGCCTTCCTAATGGACTGGTATCCAAAGCTCCCCATACCTCTAGCCTTTTCAGGTTTCTCACACTGGAGAGGAAACAGTGTGAACTTCCCCTTCATGTTTTCTTTTGGCTGGTGGATGGATGCCTTCTCAGGATCTGTCCTTGTTTTGGGATTTGTCTAAAATTGATCTCATCCTCACCTTATGCATGGTCACAGTGGTCCAAGAGGTGACCAGGAAGCCAGGATGCCTATGATCAGGATTCGGGGTGTTCCTTGCCCTGTAAGGCCTCCTTTCTCAAGAAGTGCTATGTGGGTATCTCAAAGACTTGTCTCACTGCCTCCCAGCCAAGGAACATGGCATTACTTTCAAGGAAGAGCATTCACAGCTCAGAGACTGAGGATAAGGCCATCTAGAAGCTGCTGCATAAATAATCCTGGTCCTAGGGGGAATGAAGCAGCCTCCTGCTCTCCCTCACTCAGACAGGAAGCTATGGCTGAGAACTCCTCATACCTCTGATTAGACATTGGGTTCTACCTAAGGTGTTTTCAGATCTTTAGTGAACAAATCTCTGTCCTCAAGGTGCCCAAATTGCTGTCTGCTCTCTGTCCAGAAGAACCACCGGTCCACTCGTCAGCCCAGATTGTCAGCAAACACCTGGTAAGTGCTAGTGTGGGCAGGGCAAGCATCGGATGTTCTTTGGGAGCATTGAGACTTGTCTTTGAGAAGCTGGATTGCAGTCTCAAGTCCTGAACTTTGTTAGCCCCAGGGAAATCACGGCAGGTTTTGACAATAAAATCTCACTCAGCAAGACTGCCTGGGCAAGTACTGACCTTGTAAGGAAGGGTCCATTACAAGGTCAGACACAGGAGCTCTCAATCTGTTCTCCTTCTAACTCTGATTTGAGCACTCTCTTTAAGAGAGCACATCTGTACACACAAGCGCATGAGTGTGTGTATGTGTCTGTTGTTTGTTTTGTTTTGTTTGCTTGGCAAGGGAGGAAGGCCCATGCTTCAATTAGGTTTGAGGTGATCTCAGAGGTGTTATGTGACCTTGTGGCCCTGAGAAATACTGATGATGGTCCCTCCTGCTGATGTATCTCTATAGGAAAGATCCCATTAGATCCAACTTTGAGGGATCTGGAGGGTGGTTTGCAGTTGGTTGAGATGGATGGACAGGGTTTTATACTTTGTCTTTTCTAGGTTGGAGTTGACAGCCTCATCGGGCCAGATACACAGATTGGAGAGAAGTCATCCATTAAGCGCTCAGTCATTGGTTCATCCTGTCTCATAAAAGAGAGAGTGACGATTACCAATTGCCTTCTCATGAACTCAGTCATTGTGGAGGAAGGGTATGTTTCCCCATGTACCCACTTGAGGCAAAGATAATGGAAAAATGCCTTCAAAGCATTTTTCGTAGAGGAGGAGCAAGATTGGCAGAGTGGGAGGTGGGGAGATTATGAGTTCCATCTGGGACAAGTTGAATGCATGGTGATGTACAGGTGGCCTTGAACTATAGGGCTGGAACTTAGGAAAGAACCTTGTGCTTAAGGTATGAGTTTGGAAGTGGCGGGCACAGAAGTAATAACTGAATGCTGGGTGTGATGGCTCACGCCTGTAATTCCAGCACTTTGGGAGGCTGGAGTGGGCGGGTAAGCCCAGGAGTTTGAGACCAGCCTGGGCAACAAGGCAAAACCCCATTTCTAACAAAAATACAAAAATTAGCCAGGTGTGGTGGCATGCACCTGTAATCCCAGCTAATCTGGAGGCTGAGGCAGGAGGTTTGCTTGAACCCTGGAGGTGGTGGTTGCAATAAGCCAAGAACGCACCACTGCACACCAGCCTGGGTGACGGAGCGAGACTCTGTCTAAAAAAAAAAAAAAAAAAAAAGTGATAACTGAAGCCTTGGGAGTAGAGTAGATGAAATCACCCAGGCAGGGAGAGTGTGTGACATGAAAAAAAAAACCAAAACAAAACCCTGGGAAGTGGGAACAACCAACTGCAAGCAATTTTAGACATAAGGAAAGGAATCTAAGGAGACTGACAAGGAATGAGCAAGGAGAGGACATATAGGCTAAGAGAGAAGACAGCTGACAGGTGAAGCCCAGGTTTCCAGTTAGGGGAAAAAGTGGATGGTGATACACCCACTGAGATGAGGAAGGAGGGGCAGATTTGTGTGAGACAAGGTCTGTGTAGATCATAAGAGGTTGGAAGTGCCTGTAGGACATCAGGTATGTGGAGATGTCTGGTGTTGAGTTTGTGGTTAGAGCTTAAGAGAAGAGGTCAGACCCAGAGATACAAAGTCTTTGTCTCTTTCCCAAATCATTCTTGTGATATTCTTTCTCTCTCTCTCTATCTCTCTCCTTTGAGATGGGGTCTCTCTTGGTCCCCCAGGCTGGAATGCAGCGATGCGATCATGGCTCACTACAGCCTCGACCCCCTGGACTCAGGTGATCCTCTCACCTCAGCCTCCTGAGTAGCTGGGACTACAGGCATGTGCCACTGGTTTTTAGTAGAGACCGGCTTCTTTGGGAGCACTGAGACTTGTCTTTGAGAAGCCAGATTGAGGCCATTGTTACCCAGGCTCGAATTCCTGAGCTCAAGCAGTCCTCTCCTCCCACCTCAGCCTCCCACAGTGCTGAGATTACAGGCATGTGCCACTACACCTGCCCATTGTGGTGTTCTCTAACTTATTTTTCCTGTCTTCATCATTCTTTGTCTTCTAAATTTACCTTTCCCCCATTGTTCTTATAAATTAGAACATGAGCTCTGGAGTCAGACTGCCTAACTGAATGCTAGGTCTGTCACTTATTAGCCCCTTAAAGAATTGGCCAAATTAGCTGGGCATGGTGGCACACACCTGTAGTCCCAGCTATTCAGGAGGCAGAAAAATTGCTTGAACTCAGAAGGTGGAGGTTGCAGTGACCTGAGATCGTGCCACTGCACTCCAGCCTGAGTGACAGAGTGAGACTCTTATCTCAAAAAAAAAAAAATGACTCTATCTCAAAAAAAAAAAAAAAAAAGGCCTTACCTCTTTGTGCCTGATTTCTCATTATAAAATGGGGTAAAACTTAACTACCTTGTAGGTTTATTAGGAGGACTAAGTTAGTAAAGATAAAGCTTTTTTTTTTTTTTTTGAGACAGAGTCTCACTCTGTCACCCAGGCTGGAGTGCAATAGTGTGATCTTAGCTCACTGCCACCTCCGCCTTCCGGGTTTAAGCAGTTCTTCTGCCTCAGCCTCCTTAGTAGCTGGCACACATCCCCACACCCAGCTAATTTTTTGTTTTTAGTAGAGACAGGGTTTCACTATGTTGGTCAGACTGGTCTCAAACTTCTGATCTCAAGTGATCTGCCCACCTCAGCCTCCCAAAGTGCTGGAATTACAGGCATGAGCCACTGCACCCAGCCATATAAAGCATTTAGAAGCTAGTTGCTATTTTTATTTATTTATTATTATTGTTGTCATTATATTACTACTTTATCTCATTTCACAAAGATGGCATGTTGCCAACACTGTCTTTCTGAAGAATATCTCTGATCAGATCTTTGTTCTATTAAAGACCTTTTGAAAGTTCCCCCTTACCTTTAGAAGACATTGGAACTTCATGATTTCTCATGATCTGGTTCCAACACTGAGTCTAGAATGCTATTGTGGGATGAGGCCTTAGAAGTCATCCAGCTGGCCAGGCGCGGTGGCTCACGCCTGTAATCCCAGCACTTTGGGAGGCCAAGGCGGGCGGATCATGAGGTCAAGAGATCGAGACCATCCTGGCCAACATGGTGAAACCCCGTCTCTACTAAAAATACAAAAAAATTAGCCAGCATGGTGGTACGCGCCTGTGGTCTCAGCTACTCGGGAGGCTGAGGCGGAAGAATTGCTTGAATCCAGGGGTCAGAGGTTGCAGTGAGCCAAGATTGCACAATTGCACTCCAGCCTGGTGACAGAGCAAGACTCCATCTCAAAAAAAAAAAGAAGTCATCCAGCTGAACTCCGAAATTTTTATGGATGAATAAATTGTAGCATTCCAGACTTTTTTCTCTTTGCACCCCTGCTATGCCATGTCCTTAAGACTGGCAAACATCACCATTCTCTTAAACCGGAACTACACTTGCCTTCATCCATTTGATCACCTGGTTCCAGGTAACTCATGAGGCTTTGTAGCTTCTGTTCTCTCAGACCTTCCAAGGAAGACAATGGCATAACTTCCCCATATGCTTTAATTATCAACCTTTCCCTGCCTTCTGTGGGTTGGCAGACAAAGGAGCAGCTCTCTAACACCACATTAAAGTCCAGTGTTAGGGCTGGGCACAGTGGGTCACACCTGTAACCTGTAATCCCAGGATTTTGGGAGGCTGAGGCGGGCAGATTGCCTGAGCTCAGGAGTTCAAAACAGTCTGGGCAACATGGCAAAACCCTGTCTCTTTAAAAAAAAAAAAAATGCCAGTGTTAGTGTTTGTGTCCTAATTGACATGAAGAGACTTGGTAAGGAAACCATGGTTCCCTAAGACACTACAGCTTCCTATGTGAGAAAAGTTCAGAGAAAAGGCCTGGCATATCTCATGGTCATTTGCTGTTTTGGAGGAGACAAGTTCTCATTCTGTCACCCAGGCTAGAGTGCAGTGGTGCAATCATGGCTCACTGCAGCCTCAACCTCCTGGACTCAAGTGATCTTCCCACCTCAGCTTCCCTAGTAGCTGGGACTACAAGCATGTGCCACTACATGGCTAATTTTTGTTTGTTTGTTTTTTGTTTTTTTTTTTAGAGACAGAGTCTCACTATGTTGCCTAGGCTGGCTACTTCTTTTTTAAATAAAAAAGTTGAGGTAAAGCTATAGGCAGCCCACATAAGACTAATGAGTAGGAAGGCCATTAGAGATTACCCAATCCTGCGAATTAGCTCCTGCTGATGAGATCAGACATCCTACATCCCGTATGAACTTTTCCCCATTATTTTGGGGTCAATTAGTTTTAATTACTTATGGCAAACTTGGGAAAGATAATTAAATTGCAGTTAAGTGAGACTTGATTACCCTGCTGCTATTCTGTCTTGGCTAAGTGGCAAAGTAGAAGCATAAAATTGTTCAGAAGGGAGTTTTTCATATTCTTTGTGTGCTTGTCTCTGCCAGCAGTGGTGGGCTGCTGAGGCTTGAAAGCTTGCCGAGGCTTTCTGGACACCTGCCCAAGGTCTTCAGGGCTTGAGGGATGTTAATAGGACCACCTTGGAGAAGGTGTAGGTGAGACGATTCAGAGAAAGCTCCTGCCCATCTTTCTCATGTTCTGGCATTTTATATGACAGCTGATGCTCTGGAATCCACGGTGTAGTGAACACTTCATTGTCAAGGCTTGAGTGTCAGCCCTGTTTTCTGCATCTTTGGTCCCCTGGTCCCAAGCAACCTCTCCTGCATTTCCCCCTAATCCAAAGTGCATGACCCAAGCAGCAGTCTAGGGTAGCATCTTCACATGCTGGCAGGCTAGAAAGCCAGGTTCTCCCCTAGGTTTTCCATGCTTTTTGCAGTTAGCAAGTGTAGCCCTCAGCACCAGGTAAGAAATTACTACTTCTTATCATTACCCTGAGTGAGCTACACTCAAACTGACTGCCCTGCCCACTGGGTTCCTTACATTTCTACTTCCCTTTATTTCTAACATTCACCCTACCTGAATTGCCTCTCTTTGGAGCTCTTTCCTGTAAATATCCTATCCATCTTGCAAGATCCAATGCGTATTCCAACTCTACCATGCAGCTTTCCTAAATTGTCATAGCCAGCCGGGCATGGTGGCTCATGCCTGTAATCCCAGCACTTTGGGAGGCCAAGGCAGGCCAATCACCTGAGGTCAGGAGTTCGAGACCACCCTGGCCAACATGGTGAAACGCCGTCTCTACTAAAAATACAAAAATGAGCTGTGCGTGGTGGCGCACACCTATAATCCCGGCTACTCAGGAGGCTGATGCAGGAGAATCACGTGAACCTGGGAGGTGGAGGTTGCAATGAGCCGAGATCACACCACTGCACTCCAGACTGGGTGACAGAGCGAGACTGTCTCAAAAAAAAAAAAAAAAAAAAAAATGGCCGGTCGCAGTGGCTATTGCCTGTAATCCCAGCACTTTGGGAGGCCGAGGTAGGCGGATTACCTGAGGTCAGGAGTTCAAAACCAGCCTGACCAACATGGAGAAACCCCATCTCTACTAAAAATATTTTAAAAATTAGCCAGGCGTGGTGGCGCATGTCTGTAATCCCAGCTACTTGGGAGGCTGAGGCAGGAGAATCACTTGAACCTGGGAGGCAGCGGTTGCCGTGAGCCAAGATCATGCCATTGCACTCCAGCCTGGGCAACAAGAGTGAAACTCCACCTCAAAAAAAAAAATTAAATAAAAAGAGTCATAGCCAAAAATTATTTCCCCAACCTCTGTGCTCCCTGTTCACCCATAACACTTGATTCATGCTCATATGGTACTATGGCACTTACTGCATCTTTCTTCTCTCTTCAACTAGACTATAAATTCTTTGAGTATAGAAATAGTTTTATATGTTCTTGTATCCCCTAACTCCTTAATACTGCACTATTTTATATATTAGATATCTTATAAGCATTTACTGAATGAAAAATAGGGATCTCTAATTTAACCCCTCTACTATAATTGGCTAAGTATCTGTTAAGAGACCCCTCCTGCTTCTAGAAAAAAATATTGTACATGATTACAGAGGGGGAGAAAAGAGAAAATAAATAGTTTTTTTTAAGTTGGTACCAAAGTTATAAATATAGAAAAAAATTTGTGGATGAGTGCTTCATTCCTTGAAGCTCACCAAATTGAAAAACCAAAACCACAGAAGGAAGCTTTATCTATAATAAAACAAAATAACCTACACATACCTATGCACAGACTACAGAATATCTTCAAGATACAATGACATCTAGATAAAATCCAAAGAGAACACCAAGATTCAACATAAGGAGTATAAGGAATGTGAACATGGGTGAACCAAAGGAAAAATGACAAACATCCTCTTTTCAAAATACCAAGGCATGCAAAACTGAAAGAAAAAACATCAAGGCACGTAGAAGGAAGAAAATCAGGCTGGCCTCAGACATTTCTTCTCTTTTTTTTTTTTTTTTTTTTTTAAGACAGAGTCTCACTCTGTCACCCAGGCTGGAGTACAGTGGTGCAATTTCAGCTCACTACAACCTCTGCCTAACAGGTTCAAGCAATTCTCCTACCTCAGCCTCCCAAGTAGCTGGGATTACAGGCACCCACCACCAGGCCCAGCTAATTTTTGTATTTTTAGTAGAGATGGGGTTTCACCATGTTGGACCAGGCTGGTCTTGAACTCTGACCTCAAGTGATCTGCCCGCCTTGGCCTCCCAAAGGGCTGGGATTACAAATATGAGCCACCATGCCCAGCCTGGCCTCAGACTTTCCTGTGGTAACATTTAAGGCCAGAAGACAGTGAAACAACATTTAGAGAATTTAGAGGGGAAACAGTTGTGACCTAAGAATCTTATAACCTTCCATGTTTCATTCCTACAAGGAAAGAAAACAAAAAAGAATCATTTAGTCAGTTATGTTTGCTATGTAAAAGCATCAGAAATATTCCAGGGCTCAGGACATGTGTCACCCATGAACCCTCTGGAAAACTCTACTTGAAGATATAATATAGCCAAGGAAGAAATGAAAATGGATAGTTTAAGGTATAAAAGTGAATTCTCTTAACCATAAGTCTGATTAGTGGTAATTATAGTTGCAGAAAATAACATAATTGTTAAGAGAATTCTTTTTGGAGACAGAGTTTTGCTGTGTCACCCAGGCTGGAGCGTAGTGGCATGATCTTGGCTTGCTGCAACCTCTGCCTCCTGGGTTCAAGCGATCCTCCCACCTCAACCTCCTGAGTAGCTGGGACTACAGGCACACGCCACCACACCAGGCTCATTTTTGTATTTTTAGTAGGCGGGGTTTGCCATGTTGGTCAGGCTGGTCTTGAACTCCTGACCTCAGGTAATACACTCGCCTCAGCCTCCCAAATTGCTGAGATTACAGGCATGAGTCACCACACCCAGCGCTTCTGTCATCCTCTTGAAAACAGGAAATTATGACACTTTGGAAAGATCCCCTGGATTAAAGGGGCTCCTAATGGCTTTTGGCTCATTCCCTATCTTTGAACCGTTTGCACTAAACCCATCTTCTTAGATGAAGAATTCTGCAACTTAACTCTTTAAGGCTGTTACATCTTTGCTTTGATTTCCCCTAAACTCCCTAGCCTCCTCTTAGGGAATATGAGGAGGGAGCCATTTCTCACCACTAAACCTTGTATAGTGAAGTGGGGCACATAGAACTAGAAAGAGGAAATTTTCAGCATGCTCACTGGAGCCCGTACATTTTAATCTAGAGGACCCAAGAGCAAGAGTGACCAGAAACAGGAAAAAGGTAAGATCATTTCTTCAAGTATTATGTCTCATTAACTGAATTAACCTGGATAGATCACAAAGGTGATGTTGAAGAGGGGAAAGCAAGTTGCAGAAGGATGCACAGAGAATGGTAACATGTATGTACAATTTTAAAACATGCAAAACAACATTGTTTGTTTAATATATGTAGTAAAAATGCTTAGGAACAATAAACACCGCAGTCGAATAATGGTTACCCTGGTGGAAGAAGGAAGGAAATGTGATGAAAGAAAGATGCATAGCAAGTTGGATTGTTTGTTTCTTAAGCTGTTTGGTGGATACACGGGTGTTCTTTATATTATTCTCTAGTTTTTTTCTATACTTAAAATATTTCATTAAAAATAATACTTGGTTGGCCGTATGCAGTGGCTCACACCTGTAATCCCAACACTTTGAAGGCTGAGATAGAAGGATCACTGAGGCCAGGAGTTTGAGACCAGCCTGGGCAACATAAAGATTCCATCTCTACCAAAAAAAAAATTATTTGAAATTATAAATAATAAAAAATATTTTTAAATAAAAATAACACATGGTTCTTTCTCTAATACTTGGACCAGATTAGAAGGGCTTAGGTTAGGGGGCTTTCCAGCACCTGGAGAGATATGGGTGACTCAGCCATAATCTTTGGGCTGAAGTGGTGAGTTGGCCTAAAGCAATCTTAGTCACATGCCTAGAAAAGCTACATGTATCTTCAGTTTCATTCCCTTCTCTTCCCCCAGGGTCATGAGTAGGTTTAGAAAGCCTGCCAACTAATCTTCAAAAAAGAACCTGCCCATCCTCAGAGTTACTGAGAAGTTTCATAGCTCTTTGCCAAATATTCCATAAGTCAGTAACTGAGGCAGGAGTCCATGATACAGTGGAGTGTCACTTTAGGCTCAGGCACATTGTCTAACATCTTTGAGTCTCAATTTCCTCTGTAAAAATTGGAATAAATACCACCATCCCTGCAAGTCTGCTGAAAGGATTAAGTTATAAAATGAGTATAGGCTGGGCATTGTAGCTCACACTTATAATCCCAGCACTTTGGGAGGCTGAGGCAAGCGGATCATGACATCAGAATATCAAGACCATCCTGGCTAACATGGTGAAACCCCATCTCTACTAAAAATACAAAAGATTATCCCAGTGTGGTAGCACCCACCTGTAATCCCAGCTACTCAGGAGGCTGAGGCAGGAGAATCACCTGAACCCGGGAGGCAGAGGTTGCAATGAGCCGAGATTGTGCCACTGCACTCCAGCCTGGGCAACAGAGCAAGATTCTGTCTCAAAAAAAAAAAAAAAAAAAAATAGTGTAAAGTGCTTTGTATAATGACTGAGATGTATTAGACAGTAGGTATATGTGAGTTCCCTTTCCTCTCTGGAAAGAACTGAAGAAAGACCTACCTAAAGCCAGAATTTGGAGGCAGTCTTGCTTCCCCAATCAGCCTTCTTCCTCGGGTGATATGCCACAACATAGTATAGCGTAATGTCCCTGGCCAAGCAGTGCTCTTACTGTAGAACTCTGTGTTTTTCTCATGGCCTCCTTTCCACTGAAGTATTAACAGTTTTGAGAGTAATTTTACAAGGCCTGCCTCTGTGCTTGAAATTTGAACCCACCAAGCAGAAATGAGAACCAAGTCTCCTTTAGTCTTAGCCATCACGGAGCAGCATCTTAGGGAACACAGCTAGACATTAGCACAGTGGAGTGCTTCGTGCCAACCTGAGAGTTAAAACTAGGATTCAGAAGCTGTAATTCTAGCCTAGAGCAAGTTCTTTTCTTGGACTATAGGAACTCATCTCTTCTCTCTCTTTAGGCACTAAACAGAAAAGACAGAGGCCTTGCTGCCAGCTGGCAACCTGTAGAGAGCTTGTTTGATATAATCCTATCTTTCCACTCCCTGTAGCATGAACAGACACACTTCCAGTAAAGTCCTTGATCCTGGAGTTTCTTCTTGAATGGGAAAAGCTGTGTTTGGTTGAAATTTTTCCAAAATACCTCAGCCTTGCTAATGGAGGTGATTTGTGACTGTGCAGTAATACTGGGGAACAGTTGAGGATACAGATGGTCAGAAAAGAGCTTCACACCCAGTAAGCTGTTGTCAGGTATTCATCTCAAAGCCTTCCACAAATCCACTGACCAGGAGCCTCAGGAGAGCCCACAGCTTTCCATTGGTCACCCCACTTTCCCTATCATATCTGCAGGCTCTACAGCCGTGGTTTATGTGTCTCAGAAAGAGTTACACATAAACTGGATGAGACAGGCAATATGGGAGGTTCCTGAAGACCCCAATCAGATCTACGAAGCCTAAGGAAAACCAGGCTGTTTATTACTGTGGAAATCCGACCTCAGTTATTCTTGCCTCTTCCTTCCAGAAATCTCTCCCACTTATATCCGAGATTCCAAAGTAGATATTTAATTGTCTCTAATTACGGCTGCTTGAGTTCCTGTTGGCTATTTCTTGTCTGCTGACTATGTTTACCCCTTGCCTAGCTTCAGAGCATACATTGTTTGGTTCTTACTACTCAGTAGGAAGCATACCCCTACTACCACCTTGGAAAAAGAAATAAGACTTTTCCATGATAAACTAGTAGCTAACTGAAAGGCAGCTTTATCCCAGGAGCGTCTGTATCTAAAGCTTTCTATGCTTCATTATTACCCTTTTTGGAGAAATTTTCCCCAAAAACCAGGAACCACCCTAACTGCTTGCTGGACTACTTTGCAAGTTAGGCAAGTTGGAAAGTTCTAGAAGCGCTCTTAAAGCCCACCCACTGAGTGTATCCCAAGTCTGCCAAAGGGCAAACTAGTGCTGTCTCTGCCCATCGCTAGCCTACACCACAGAAGTGCTGTGGTTTTGGCCTTTTGCTACTTTCCAACAGGCTTTAACCTCCTAGGAGAATAGATAAAGAAGATTCTGAAATATCATAAAGTACTAAAATTTTTTTTCATTTTAGTAAGTTTTGGCATTTGGAAATAATCTTTTTTAATGGCCTGTGTATCAGTGTTTTCAAGTCCTTGGAATGTCCTCTTTCCCACCCCCTCATGCCTCTTGGGTTGAGAATTTTTCCTAGTTTTGTTTTGTTAAAAGGGTACTTACACCCTCTCTATCCTCCTCCTTCTCCCCTCTAGCAGCCCATTTTTTGCTCTTTCCATTTCTGACCCAGGGGTACTGAATATCCTCTTATTAGAAAAGAGCTCCTTCCATTGAGCCATCTCAGCTCAGAATAAGGCAGTTCTAGGTCTCCTCTAGTCTTTTCTTAATTTCTTTGTATGGCATTATGATTAAATTATGGATCCTGAAGTCAGGCAGACCTAGATTTAAATAGGTTACTAGCAGTTATATGGTTTTGGGTGAATGGTTTAACTTCCCTAAATCTGTTACCTTATCTGCAAAATGTGGTTGCTCTTTTTTATTGCCTCAGATTAAAATAGTACTCCCAGAATCATCTAGGAGGGGTTTTCTTTCAGATAAATACATTAAGCTTCTATCCAAGACCTACCAAAATAATTGATGGGGGCCAGGACACTGAGGGTGGTTTTATTTGTTATTTTTTACACTACTCAGGTGATTTTCAGATGAAATTACAAGATTTGTTAGCCAGGCATGATGGCACATGCCTATAGTCTCAGCTACTTGGGGGGCTGAGGCAGAGGATCACTTCAGCCCAGGACATAGAGGCTGCAGTGAGTCAAGATCACACCACTGCATACCAGCCTAGATTACAAAGTAAGACCCTGTCTCAAAAAAGAGAAATTACTAGATTTGCGGCCAGCCATGGTGGCTCATGCCTGTAATCCCAACACTTGGGGAAGCTGAAGCAGGCAGATCATGTGAGGCCAGGAGTTTGAGACCAGCCTGGCCAACAAGGTAAAACCCCATCTCTACTAAAAATACAAAAATTGGCCGCGTGTGCTGGTACGGGTCTGTAGTCCCAGCTGCTTGGGAGGCTGAGGCAGAATTGCTTGGACCTGGGAGGTGAAGTTTGCAGATTGCACCAGTGCACTTCAGGCTGGGGGACAGAGCAAGATTCCATCTCAAAAAAAAAAAGAAGCTTGGATCACCTGAGGTCAGGAGTTCAAGATGAGCCTGGCCAACATGACGAAACCCTGCCTCTACTAAAAATACAAAAAATGGCCAGGCGCGGTGGCTCACTCCTATAATCTCAGCACTTTGGGAGGCCAAAGCAGGCAGATCACAATGTCAAGAGATCGAGACCATCCTGGCCAACATGGTGAAACCCCATCTTTACTAAAAATACAAAAATTAGCTGGGCGTGGTGGTGCGTGCCTGTAGTCCCAGCTACTCAGGAGGCTGAGGCAGGAGAATCGCTTGAACTGGGGAGGCAGAGGTTGCAGTGAGCTGACATTGCACCACTGCACCCAGCCTGGTGACAGAGCAAGACTTCATCTCAAAAAAGAAAAAAAATTAGCCAGGCATGGTGGCAGGCATCTGTAATGCCAGCTACTTGGGAGGCTGAGGCAGGAGAATTGCTTGAACCCAGGAGACAGAAGTTGCAGTGAGCCCAGATTGTGCCATTGCACTCCAGCCTGGGCGACAGAACAAGACTCTGTCTCAAAAAAAAAAGAAAAAATAAATTACTAGATTTGTAAAAGTCACTCCTATAATGTACAGAGAGTATTTATTTAGCATAATACCTGGCATAGAATAGATGTACAGTAAAGGTTAGTCATAAATTCCTTTTTTTTTTTTTTTTTTTAGACAGAGTCTTGCTTTTGTTGCCCAGGCTGGAGTGCAATGGCGTGATCTCAGCTCACTGCAACCTCTACCCCCTAGGTTCAAGCAATTCTGTCTCAGCCTCCCAAGTAGCTGGGACTACAGGCTCCTGCCACCAAGCCAGGCTAATTTTTGTATTTTCAGTAAAGATGGGGTTTCACGATATTGGTCAGGCTGATCTCAAACTCCTGACTTCAGGTGGTCCGCCTGCCTCAGCCTCCCGAAGTGCTGGGATTACAGGTATGAGCCACCGCACCTGGCCGCTTTTTAAATACATTTAAATGCTATGAGCAAGTGGTGCTGCTCTTGGGGTATGCTTTAGGGTCTGGAATAGTTTTTAAGTGGAATGGAGTTGGTTTTTAAAAAATCCTTTTTAGCCAGACATAGTGACGAGCACCTGTAGTCCCAGAGACTTAGGAGGCTGAGGCAGGAGAATTGCTTGAGCTCGAATTTGAGACCAGCCTGGGCAACATAATACCTTATCTCTTAAAAAATTTTTTTAGGCCAAGTGCGGTGACTCATTCCTGTAATCCCTGCACTTTGGGAGGCCAAGGTGGTGGATCACTTGAGGTCAGGAGTTCAAGACCATCCTGGCCAACATGGTGAAACCCCATCTCTACTAAAATTACAAAAATTAGCCTGGTATGGTGGCCCTATAGTCCCAGCTACTTGGGAGGCTGAGGCAGGAGAATCGCTGGAACATACAAGGTAGAGGCTGCAGTGAGCCAAGATCGCACCACTGCACTCCAGCCTGGGCAATAGAGCAAGACCTTATCTCAAAAAAAAAAAATTTTTTTTTTCTTTTTTAATGAGTATGGCTTTGCTTAACCAGAGTCTGTGGTTAGAGTGTGGGAAGCCCATTGTTTCCAGAGTTGATCTCCTAGGAGGATTCTTGATTTCTGAGCCTCAAGTGAAATTTGGTATATACTCCCAGATGAGAAGCAGCAGTGATGGGTCAGCCTAAGGACCAGCCCCAGACCAAAGAAGAGGTTGGATGGAATTTAGACCTCTAGGTTCTGGGATCCTAAAGAACTGAAGTAATTAGCCAGGCATGTTGGTGTGCACTGTAGTCCCAGCTGCAGGCTGAGGTGGGAGGATCACTTGAACCCAGGTGTTGTAGAGGCTGCAGTGATCTATGATCACACCACTGCCCTCCAGTCCTCCTGGTGACACAGTGAGACCCTGTCTGAAAAAAAAAAAAAGGAACTGAAGTCAGAGTATCTTCTTTTCAGGTCTTAGAGAAAGATTATTACAAGGATAGTCCCAAATCTGGACTTCTCTGAAGCCAGGTCCTCCCTTGGCTTACCATTGTGTCTTCCACTGACTTGAGTCGGGTAGCCATCAACTAGACTGCCCAACTGTTCCTGGCCTAGGGAGGAGCCAGAACTCCCAACCAATAGTAATGAGGATGATGATGCAAGCCCTGGGTCCTCCCTAACTTGGCTACTGTGTTACAGAAGCAACATCCAAGGCAGTGTCATCTGCAACAATGCTGTGATCGAGAAGGGTGCAGATATCAAGGACTGCTTGATTGGAAGTGGCCAGAGGATTGAAGCCAAAGGTAAACAAGATTACAATCACAAATTCCATTTTTACTTCTCACACCAGCACTGATAATGCCAAAATGCTGGCGAGGATGTGGGAAACAAGCACATACATACACTGTGGGCAAAAACATAAATTGATAAAGCCATCTTTGGAGAGCAGTTGACATCACTGTCCAGTTTTTTAACATTGACTTAAACAGTTTCATTTCTAGGAATTCATCTTATAGACAAGCTTATTTCTAGGAATTCATCTTATAGACAAGCTTATACATGTATGCCACCTTAATATCAAAAACTTGAAAACATACCAATAGACCTAATGGCCCAGGTAGGCACCAATACTATACAGTGGTTCTTGGAGGCTAGTCACAGTTGCTTATGCCAATAATCCCAACACTTTGGGACGCTGAAGTGTGAGGATTGCTTGAGCCTAGACAACACAGCAGGAACCCATCTCTACAAAAAATAAAAAATATTAGCTAGGCACAGTGGCACACACCTGTTATCCCAGCTACTCAAGAGGCTGAGGCAGGAGGATTGCTTGAGCCTGAGAGGTCAAGGCTGCAGTGAGCTGAGATCGCACCACTGCACTCTAGCCTGGGTGACAGAGGGGGAGTCTTAAAAATAATAATAAAAATGACTGACTGCTTTTGTTATTATTCCTAAACCTAAAATAAGGTGGGGAGGAGAGTTGCTGAAGGAATTAACTCCACCAATTCTGTGGAAGACACATCATTTTCCTTCTTCCATTTCTTGCCCTTTCCCTTTTTTAAAGTGACATGCCTTCCTTTTGGGCGTTAAAATCAAACAGACCTGGGTTCACATCTCAACTCTGCAATTCAGTGGCCGTGCACCAAGTTAAATTTATAATCACTAAGCCCTCAGATTTTTCTTTTTTTTAAATTTATTATTTATTTATTTATTTAT
This sequence comes from Cacajao melanocephalus, assembly GCA_963573385.1. Lineage (NCBI taxonomy): Eukaryota > Metazoa > Chordata > Mammalia > Primates > Pitheciidae > Cacajao > Cacajao melanocephalus. The sequence continues at coordinate 7,272 of CAUYLG010040126.1, read as the reverse complement.
TTTGAGACGGAATCTCACTCTGTTGCCCAGGCTGGAGTGCAATGGCGTGATCTCAGCTCACTACAGCGTCCGCCTCCCGGGTTCAAGCAATTCTCCTGCCTCAGCCTCCCTAGTAGCTGGGATTATAGGCACACATCAACACACCCAGCTAATTTTTGTATTTTTAGTAGAGACATGGTTTGACCATGTTGGTCAGGCTGGTCTCAAACTCCTGACCTCCTGGATCTACCCACCTCAGCCTCCCAAAGTGCTTGGGATTACAGGCGTGAGCCACCACGCCTGGCTTAATTTTTATTTTTTAAGACAGAGTCTTGCTCTGTCGCCCAGGCTGCTATCTCAGCTTACTGCAGCCTCTTCCTCCTGTTTCAAGTGATTCTTGTGCCTTAGCCTCCCAGGTGGCTGAGACTACAGGGGCATACCACCACACTTGGCCAATTTTTGTATTTTTAGTAGAGACAGGGTTTTGCCATGTCACCCAGGCTGGTCTTGAACTCCTCGCCTCAAGCAAGCCACCCACCTGGCTTTCCCAAAGTTCTGAGATTACAGGTGTGAGCCACTGCGCCCAGCCCCAGACTTTCTTAATTGGAGCAACTGGGATAATAATAGCCACCTTGGAAAATTTTTGTGATAATTACATATAATTAAATGACAGATGTATGTACTACTCCTTGAGTGTACCCAGAGACTTAGAATTCCTCATACATACTATGCCATTATACCTCCCCATGCTTTTACATGGGCCCTCACTAGATTTCCTCTCTTGAGGACTCTTACCAAGTGTTTTCTCCTTTGTAGAAGCTTCTCTGACTCTTCCCATGACCCCCCATAGCAGAACTACACATTCCTTCCACTGTGTCCTTGAGCTTTGCCACACCTTTATTAAAGTATGTTTCACAAGTTCTAGCAGTTATCCATGAATCAGCCTTCCCTACTAAGATCCTCAAGGTCAATTGTCTCATAACTGTATTCATCCCTAGCTCTCAGAACAGGTCCTGATTTACGGTAAATGCTCGGGGGGATGGGAGAAGAGTAAATGAATGAATTTTGGATCCATGAAACATATTTTGAGGGATTTCGGGGTAGAAAGTTAGGGTTCCAAGAAAGTCCTCTGTGAGATGGATGCAGTTATCATGAGATGGGCTTCATAATCTCCTGGGCTTTCTGCCTTTAATTAACACTATGCGTCTACCTTTTAGCAAGGAGACCCTTTAATGGTCCTGCTGAAGGAGGGGTGCAGGGAAGTCATCTTGTTGGGACTCTAAACTGGACAACCCCAGCACTTCCTTTTCTCTGTCCTCTGCTAGAAGGACCCATGCATCCAACACAGTGGTCAGTGCCCTCCTGCCACAGGAACTCCCTGGCCAGTTGCCTTTTTCCACTATTACTTCTCTCTTTTTTTTTTTTTTTTTTTTTTAAGACTGAGCCATATGATAAAAGCAAACTCCTAGCCATCAGTGCAGCATTCAAGACTTGTTACTATGGATGACCTAGGCAAACATCAGCAACTCATCTCCTTACCAGCAAAGAGCTCAATAGATGGCAAAGTCTTCTGTCAGTCTTCCTCACATGAAGGGGTTTCAGGAAAAAACGTTCATCCTAAGAAATAATGCAGTCTCCTCTCCAAATTCTAATCATTTTCATATTACAGAGTCACCACATCCATAGCAGTCTTTTTTCTCCCAAAATATGACTCATAACCCAGCATAGGCCTCCCTGCCCTCTTCTAGCACTACCAAGAAAACAAGCCATTTTATAACAACTCTGTCTTTTCTCATCCCATCCCAATACCCTCGTTGATTATCTCTGGCAAAAAATACTGGCAGCCAAATTTGACCTTCTCAAGCAGTAGAAAGGCCACAGCTAACAGTCAAAACCTAAAAAATGGTCAAGTGTAGTGACAGTGGCTCATGCCTGTGATCCCAGCACATTGGGAGACCAAGGCAGGTGGATCACTTGAGGTCCTGAGTCGAGACCAGCCCATCCAACATGGTGAAACCTCATCTCTACTAAAAATGCAAAAATTGGCTGTGTGTGGTGGCACACATTTGTAATCTCAGCTACTTGGGAGGCTGAGGCAGGAGAATCACTTGAACCTGGGAGGCAGAGGTTCCAGTGAGCAGAGATCACACCACTGTACTCCAGCCTGGATGACAGGGCAAGACTCCATTTAAAAAGAAAAAATAAAAATAAAAAACACTAACTGCTAAAAGCATGTTCATCTAAGTCTCTCCTTACAGTCAGTGAGAGAACTTGGATCTCTTCCCTGTGGCCAGATTCATCAGTTCTTTGACCATGAAAGTAGACCTAATATAGGTCAGGGTGTTGACATATACTTGACATAGGTCAAATCATCCTGGCCAGCAGGAAGCCTTTTTAGTTTCCCAACAGTGCGCCTTTTTATTTGTGACATGTTTTTCCCCTCTATCCCATTGCTATTTTCCCAACTTATCATCTTCCCTTGTACTTTTCCCCTTAGGATCTTTCCCAACCTGATACCAGCCCAGAGCTTTTCCAGTGTATTTACTGGAGCCTACTCCCATCCCTGACCAAGCATCACTAGCTCTGCTTAGTTTTTTGTTTTCTTGAGGCAGGGTCTTGCTCTGTCACCTAGGCTGAAGTGCAAGTGGCACAGTCAAAGCTCACTGTAGCCTTAGCCTCCCGAGCTCCAGTGACCTCTCACCCCAGCCCCTGAGTAGCTGAGACCACAGGCATGTGCCACCACAACCAGCTAATATTTTTATTTTTTGTAGAGATGGTGTCTAACTATTGCACAGGCTGATCTTGAACTCCTGGGCTTAGGCAATCCACCTACCTTGGCCTCCCGAAGTGCTGGGATTGCAGGCGTGAGCCACCACGCCCGACCTAGTTCTGCTTGTTGTGCCCCTACAGATTTCCTTCAACTTACTGAATCGCCGTGAAAATACATCAACCCCATCATGCCAGATACATAGTCTCTGTTCTCTGGCTCGCCCTGCCCCTTCCAGGCCATTGGCTCACTGCCTTCTTTCTACAGTTCTTTTTCCTTGAAAGTTTTCCATAGCTCTTCTTACCTTTCACTCCATCATTGGTCAGCTTCCAGGGTACTTCCCTACATTTATTAAGAGCTTTGGCCTATGGTTCACAGTCCTCCTCTCCTCTCCTTCACTTTTCCACAACATTTTGGACAACTTAAACATATTCATCAGTAAACTCTCCAGCTCTCCAACTTCATGATTCCCTGAACTTCTCTACCAGCCTTCATCTCCATTCAGTTTAGCTCTCCTCTTACACAATCATATCCTATCTTTGTCATTATCCAAAACCTCTAAAATCATCATGTGGCAGTAGCTATGCTAGACACTGGGGAAATAATCGTAACTACACTGTTCCATCTCTGCCCTCAATGTTCTTTTTTTTTTTTTTTTTTTTTTTTGAGGCGGAATTTCACTCTTGTTGCTCAGGCTGGAGTGCAATGATGCCATCTCGGCTCACCACAACCTCCGCCTTCCAGGTTCAAGCAATTCTCGTCTCAGCCTCCCAAGTAGCTGAGATTACAGGCATGAGCTATCACGCCCGGCTAATTTTCGATTTTTAATAGAGACGGGGTTTCTCCATGTTGATCAGGCTGGTCTTTTTTTTTTTTAAATAGTAAAGAAAATTTATTATAATACATAGCAAGAAGTCCCAGGGTCACACAGCTCTGAAATTGGTTAAATCAGCAAATCACCAACATCAAGTGTTGTGGAGGTCTTTGAAGTCTTCGGTTAAATTTATTTCTAGGTAATTTTTTGTAGCCAATGTAAACAGGATTGCTTTCTTGATTTCTTTTTAGCTAATTTGTTATTAGTGTATATAGATGCTACTGATTTTTTATGTTGATTTTGTATCCTATAACTTTACTGAGTTTGTTTACAGCTCTAAGAGTTTTCGGTGGTATCTTTTTATTTTATTTTATTTATTTATTTTTTTAGACAGAGTCTTGCTGTTTCGCCAGGTACCAGGCTGGAGTGCAGTGGCACAATCTCGAATCACTGCAACCTCCGCCTCCCAGCTTCAAGCAGTTCTCCTGCCTCAGCCTCCCACGTAGCTGGGACTACAGGCACGCGCCACCACACCCAGCTAATTTTTGTATTTTAGTAGAGACGGGGTTTCACTGTGTTGGCCAGGATGGTCTCGATCTCTTGACCTTGTGATCTACCCACCTCGGCCTCCCAAAGTGCTGGGATTACAGGCATGAGCCACCGTGCCCGGCCTGTACTTTCGTTTTTTGTGTACCCTTGTCTGGTTTGGGCATCTTTGTTCTAATTGAATAAGTTAGGAAGAATTTTTATCTCTTCAATTTTTTGAAATATTTGAAAAAAAGGGTGTTAGTTCTTGCTCTTTCCCTAAGCGGCCTGAGGTAATCTGTGAAAATGGTTCGCTATTCACTTGACCTGGAGAACCCCACAAAATCATGCAAATCAAGAGGTTACAATCTTCGGGTTCACTTTAAGAACACACGTGAAACCGCCCAGGCCATCAAGGATATGCATATGCGAAAAGCCACAAAGTATCTGAAAGGTGTCACTTTACAGAAACAGTGCATACTGTTCCGACGTTACAATGGTAGGGTTGGCAGGTGTGTCCAGGTCAAGCAGTGGGGCTGGACACAAGCTCGGTGGCCCAAAAAGAGTGCTGAATTTTTGCTGCACATGCTTAAAAATGCAGAGAGTAATGCCGAACTTAAGGGTTTAGATGTGGATTCTCTGGTCACTGAGCATATCCGAGGGAACAAACCACCGAAGATGCGCCGCCGGACCTACAGAGCTCATGGTCAAATTAACCCATACATGAGTTCTCTCTGCCACATTGAGATGATCCTTACTGAAAAGGAACAGATTGTTCCTAAACCAGAAGAAACTGAAGAAACAAAAACTTATGGCACAGGAGTAAATTCAGCATTAAAATAAATGCAACTAAAAGGAAAAAAAGATGTTAGTTCTTTAAAAGTTTAGTAAAAATTAAGCAGTAAAACCACCTGTTCCTGTGCTTTTCTTGGCTAAGAGGCTTTTTATTGCTGATTCAGTCTTGTTACTCATTATTGGGATGTTGAGGTTTTTTATTTTTCCTGGTTTAATCTAAGTAGGTTATATGTGTCCAGGAATTTATCAGTTTCTCCTGGGTTTTCCAGTGTGTCAGCATATAGTTGTTCATAACAGTCTCTAATGATCCATCTTGTTTCTTTTATATCAGTTGTACTATCTCCTTTTTTATTTCTGATTTTATTTATTTGGGATTCTCTTGTTCTTGGTTAGTTTAGCTAGCAGTTTTTATAAAGTTTATCTCTTTTAAAAATCAACTTTTTGTTTCATAGATTCCTTGCATTTTTATATCTCTAAATCACTTCGTTCTGCTCTGATTTTTATTATTTCTTTCCTTCTACTAAGTTTGGATTTCACTTTTTCTGGTTTTTCTCATTCTTTGAGGTATATAGTAGGTTGTTTATAATCTTACTGTGTTTTTGCTGTAGGCATTTTTTGCTATACAATTTTCTCTTAGCACTGTTTCTGTTGTATTCCATAGGTTTTGGCATGTTGTGTTTCCATTTGCATTTGTTTCAAGAAAGTTTATTTTCTTCTTAGTTTTTTGATTGATTCAATGGCTGTTCAGAAGCATGTTGTTTAATTTCCATGTATTTGTACAGTTTCCAAAGTTCTTCCTCTTATTCATTTCTAACTCTATTCCATTTTTGTCTAAAATATACTTGATATAATGTTGATTTTTCAAAATTTGTTGAAACTTGTTTTGTGCTCAAACATATGGTCTATCCTGGAGAATATTCTATGTGATGCTGAGAAGAATGTGTATTCCACAGCTATTGGATGAAATGTCCTGTAAATGTCTGTTAGGTCTACAGTACAGATTAAGTTTGATGTTTATTTGTTAACTTTCCACCTAGATGATCTGTCCAATACTGAAAGTGCAGTGTTGAAGCCCTCAGTTATTACTGTGTTGAGGTCTATCTCTCTCTTTAGCGCTAATGACATTTTTAATACGTCTGAGTATTCCACTATTGGGTACATATATATACATATTTCAAATTGTTACACACTCTTGCTGAATTGGCCCTTTTATCATTATATGATGGCCTTCTTTGTCTCTTTTTATGTTTTTTTCACTTAAAGTCAATTTTGTCCAATATAGATGTATTAGGCCATTCTTGCATTGCTATAGGGTTATCATAACAAAGTACCACAGAATGGGTACCTTAAGTAACAAAAATTTATTTTCTCACAGTTCTGGAAATTGTAAGTCTAAGATCAAGAGGTCAGCACATTTGGTTTCTCCTGAGGCCTGTCTTGGCTTGCAGCTGGTTGCCTTCTTGCCGTGCCCTCTTATGGCATTTTCTCTGTGCACATGCATTCCTTGTGGCTCTTCTTCTAATAAGGACATCAATCATATTGTACAAGGGCCCTACCCTAGGAGTCTCATTTTAACTTTATCACTGCTTTAAAAAATCTTATCTTCAAATATGGTTACATTCTGAGATACTAAGGATTGGGACTTCAACATAAAAATTTTGGAGGAACACTGGTTAGCCCATAACAATGAATTCATCAGTAGACTGATATAATCAAGGAAAGCATCAATGAGCTTAAAGAAGTTTAAATAGCAACTTCCAAAACTTAAAAGCAAAGAAAAAAGAATGAAAAAGGACAGAATAGTTAATAAGTGTAGGCCAATTATAATAGAAACAATACATGTGTAATGAAGTATCAGAAAGAGGAGAAAAAAAGGAACCAAAGAAATTATGACTGAGATTTCCCCAAAATTGAAGATTAACAAAATCCACATATCTAAGAAGCTGAGAGAACACCAGACAAGATAAATACAAAAAAAATTTAAACATAGGCGTATTATATTGAAACTTTAGAAAATCAAAGATAAAAATAAAATCTTAAAAGAAGCCAGAAGAGGAAAAAAATCATTCTCTCTGAACAACCAAGGATAAGAATTACATCAGACTTCTCTTTTTTTTTTTTTTATTTTTTTGAAAGAAAAAGAGAGAAAAGAAGGAAGAAAGAAAGAGTGAAAGAAAGAAAGAAAAAAGAATGAAAGAGAGAAAGAAAGAGGAAGAGAAAGAGAGAGAGAGAACGGGATTCTTGTCCTATTGCCCAGGCTAGAATGCAGTCTAAAAATGGGTATTAAAAACCTCTTTTATGCCAATAATTGTGCTTAACAATGGAGACAGGAAGGAATAAGGGATGAAAATAACAAACAAGTAGCCAACCAATATTTTATTTAAACCTGTGA
>CAUYLG010040124.1:0-44025 GCA_963573385.1 Cacajao melanocephalus | reverse complement strand
CTCACTGCAACCTCTGCCTCCTGGGTTCAAGTGATTCTCCTGCTTCAGCTTCTGGAGTACCTGGGATTACAGGCACATGCCACCATGCCTGGCTAATTTTTGTATTTTTAGTAGAGACAATGTCATCATGTTGGCCAGGCTGGTCTTAGACTCCTGACTTCAGTGCTGGATTACAGGCATGAGTGAGCCACCATGCCTGACACCAATACCTAGTTTTTTGTTTTGTTTTTTTGAAATGGAGTCTCACTTTGTTGCCCAGGCTGGAGTGCAGTGGCATGATCTTGGCTCACTGCAACCTCTGCCTCCTGGGTTCAAGCAGTTCCCCTGCCTCAGCCTCCAGAGTAGCTGGGATTACAGGCACATGCCACCATGCCTGGCTAATTTTTGTATTTTTAGTAGACACAATGTCATCATGTTGGCCAGGCTGGTCTTAGACTCCTGACTTCAGTGCTGGATTACAGGCGTGAGTGAGCCACCATGCCTGACACCAATACCTAGTTTATTAAGTTTTTAACACTAAGGAGTGTTGAATTTTATCAAAAGCCTTTTCTGTGTCTATTGACATAATCATGTGGTTTTTGTCTTTAGTTCTGTGTATGTGATAAATCACATTTACCTGAATTGCTTTTGATTATGGATTTTCTTTTCTAAATCTGTTAATGTACTAAATTACATTAGTAAAGTTTCATGGTTAAACCATTATATATTGCTGGGTTTGGTTAACTAATATTTTGTTTAGGATTTGTCATCGGTGATCATGAGTTACACTGAGCTGTATTTTTCCCTTCTCATATTGTCCTTGTCTGGGTTTAGTCATAAAATGGGTTGGTAGGTAATCCAATTTTTTCTTTTTTCTAGAAGAATTTGTGAAAAGTTTTAAAAACTTGCTCAAAATGCTATTTTTATCCTGGGTCTATGTGTGTGTATGTATGTGTGAATATTGTTGACTACTGATTCAGTTTCTTCCTATATGGTTATTATATTTCTTATTTCTATTTGGTTCAGTTTCAAAAAGGTATACTTCTGTAGGAATTTGATAATTTTATCTAAGTTTTCAAACAATGTGAGAGTTGTTCCAAATATTCTCTTATTATTATTTTAATCTCTGTTGTATCTCTAATTATGCCCCCTTTTATTTATTTTACCTATTTAACAGATATTTGTATAGCACTTACAACATGCTAGGCAATATTCTGTATACTTTCCAAATACGAATTCATTTCATCCTTATAACAACTTTTTAAGATATGTATTATTATTGTCATTATCATTTTACATATGAGGAAACTGAAGCATAGAGAAGTTTAGCTATTTTCCCGAGATCAAACAACTAGTATGTCATAGATCTGCAATTTAAACCATAGTCTGGCTCTAGAATTCATACTTTGAACTACTATGGTACCCTGCCTCTTGATTATTAATACTGATTTTCTTTCCTAATTTTAATTATTCCTGCTGTTTCTCTTTTTCCTTAGTCTTGCTAAATCTTCCCTATTAGTTTTTACCAAGAACAAATCTATTTATTGATCCAGCTTTATTGTATGCTTGCTTCCTGTCTTATTCCTTCTGCTCTTACCCTTATTAATCCTTTTCTTCTCTCTGTGATTATATCCTATTTTTCTTCCAACTATTTTAGTAAAAAACATAACTCCTTTCTTTTCAGCTTCCTTAAGCCTACAAATTTTCCTCTAAATACTAATTAGAGGAAATGAATATTTACAAGGGTTTTTTGTCTTTTTTTTTTTTTTGATAGAGTCTTGCTCTGTCATCCAGGCTGGAGTGCAGTGTTGCCATCTTGGCTCACTGCAACCTCTACCTCCCAGGTTCAAGCGATTTTCCTGCCACAGCTTCTGTAGTAGCTGGCACTACAAGCATGTGCCACCACGCCCAGCTAATTTTTTTATTTTTTTTTAGTAGAGATGGGGTTTTGCCATATTGGCCAGGCTGGTCTTGAACTCCTGGCCTCAAGCGATCCTCCTGCCTTAGCCTCCCAAAGTGCTGGGATTGTAGGTGTGAGCCACTGCATCTGGCCCATCCTACAAGTTTTGATTTGTAATATTTTCGTTACTCATATTTAAGTATTTCTTTTGTAATTTTCATGTTTCTTTGACCCATAAGTTATGTGTTCTTACATTTCAAAAGAAATGTTTTTTTAAAATGTGGTTTTTAGCCTGGGCAATAGAACAAGAATCTCGTTCTCTCTCCCTCTTTCTCTTCCTCTTTCTTTCTCTCTTACATTCTTTTTTTTTTCTTTCTTTCACTCTTTCTTTCTTCTTTTCTCTCTTTTTCTTTCAAAAAAATTTTAAAAATGTGGTTTTTAAATGGTTTCTAATTTTTTTGAGACAGAGTCTCGCACTGTTGCCCAGGCTGAAGTGCAGTGGCATGATCTCAGCTCACTGTGACCTCCGTCTCCTGGGTTCAAGCAATTCTCCTGCCTCAGCCTCCCTAGTAGCTGGGACGGTAGGTGCACACCACCATGCCTGGCTAATTTTTTGTATTTTTAGTAGAGATGGGGTTTCAACATGTTGGCCAGGATGGTCTCAATCTCCTGACCTCATGAGCCACCCGTCTCAGTCTCCTAAAGTGCTGGGATTACAGGTGTGAGCCACTGTGCCCAGCCAGTGGTTTCTAAATTAGTTGCACTTTGACCAAAGAATGTGGTCTTTGAGATACCAGTTCTCTGAAAATTTACTGAGATTTGTTTATGGCCTGGTACGTGGTCAAATTTTTAACATATTAATGATGTTTTACCTATTGATTCATCAATTAGAAATATATGAACATCTCCTGATTTGTTGTGGGTTTGTCAATATTGCCTTATCGGTTTTGTTTGTTTGCTTGCTTACTCGCTTTAGAAATTTTGAAGCTGTTTTCAAGGCTTTCTCCTTTAAGCTCTGTGTATTTTGCCTAATATTAGTGTAGCACTACCAATCTAGTATATTAAAGCAGGTTTTTATTTGTTTGTTTTGAATGTATGGGATTCTTTTTGTTTGTTTTTTTTTGTTTTTTTGAGGCAGAGTGTTGCCCCATTGCCTAGTCCAGAGTGCAGTGGTGCAATCTTGGCTCACTGCAACCTCTGCCTCCTGGGTTCAAGCAGTACTCCTGCCTCAGCCTCCAGACTAGCTGGAATTACAGGCACATGCCACCACACCCAGCTAATTTTTGTTTTTTTGTAGAGATGGGGTTTCACTATGTTGGCCAGGCTGGTCTCGAGCTCCTGACCTCAAGTGATCCACCTGCCTCAGCTTCCCAAAGTGCTGGGATTATAGGCATGAGCCACCATGCCCGGCCTATTAAAGCAGTTTTACATTTGCTTCTGATGTGGTCCCAGGGGACTCACTGGTGTCCAACCAGATTTCACTTACATTTCATATAAGTTTGTGTTTTCTGAACTACGTGGATAGTGTAAATTCACACCACATACATAAGTTACCTTTTAAAAGTTTCTGGATCCATCTCTCTAGAGTTTAGAGCAGATAGCAAGCCTCCTTGTAGCTTCTCTGAACTGCTGTATAGAGTATTTTTAGACTCCTTTTCTTGAACTGGGCAATATTTTGGAGGTCTGCATTTAAAGTGATACTATGTGTACTTGAATTTTATAGAAAAACAAAGTTTACTTTTATTTTCCCATTTGGGATTTCTGCAGCAAACTTACTTCTTACCGTGACTGCTGTGGAGCTTTGGCCAGCTATTCCAGATGTTATGCCTTGTTTTTGAATCTAATTAACAAACACCAGAAGAAGCAGGTCAGTTTCTCATTCATATAATTCTTCAATAAGTCTTTACATTAATGTATTTGTGTAAGCCCATGTTGAATGTCTTTATGTTTTGAATGTATAGGTTTCTATAAGAAACTTCCATTAGATGTATTATGGGCCACCCCAGGAGGCAGTGAGTTACCTATAGGGGTTGAAGAAGGAGTATTTTGAGGCAGAAATGGAATGCTGATGTTCTAGGAAGTTTCCTGATTTAGGAAGGAAGGCGGTAGATTATAACAATATTTTTCCTCCCAGTGATCTGTAGACAACCTACATGGGAGTCACCTTAGGGTGGGGTTAGGGGTATAACCCCACCCCAAGGGTTATTTCCCTAATGGTTATTTCTTGGTTTCATCCCAGGCTACTGAGTCAGATTGGTGGGGTAAGACCTGGCCATCTGCATTTTAACAAGAACCACAGGGACTTCTGATGCAAATGAAGGTTTGCAGCTCCCCCACACTGGATATTCTCTGAAGATCCTTCTAGCCCTTAAGTTCTCTAATTCTCTGACCCCATTGTTATGTTTAAAAGATGATATTTCTAGGTAAAGTGCTTATATGAAATAATTTAGTTTTAATGGATCAAGGCAAAAATGTATACAGTTGTTTTAAAAAGGAAGAACTCACAAATGACTTCTCATTGATCAAATCATAATACTTCATACAAACATTAATTTTTATTACAAGTTTTTAAATATTCATGAAAGCAAAGTCTACTTTTATTCACTTTTACAAATGATTAAAGTGACATCAACTTAGTGAAACATTTTGTCCATGAATACAATAAGTATTCATTTTAAATGTGGTAAATTTTCAACATCCTCTAGTAAGTTTTACCAGTTTATGACCAAATAATTTATGTTTGTACTAACAAGATTTCAATCTAAAGTTTTGTGTTTGTTTTATTAACCATATTAAGACCACCTCAAAACATAATCTCTGTTTGTTATTGACTAGCATTGAACTTACTTTTGTCCAGCCAACAACTTCTGCTGAGATTTACTGAATTTGTCAGGTTTTATACTATTTTAGCTTTTTATTAAAAGATCACTACTCTGTAGATGACAGAAATTTCTCTGCTCATCTTATATCAGTACTAGATGATAAAGATAATAAAAACCTTGTTTAAAGGGTGAATACGATTTTGTTTAATTTTTAAAAACTGATTTACAAATATGCACTTGAATTTTTGATTGTGAGCATTTGGATTACAATCCCTTTTTCTGTGTATTTTGTATTTTCAGTAAATTTTATACTTTGACTAAAAGATTTCAAAGTACAAGAATATGCCTTGTCAGGTGAAGAAGGAATTAGACTAATCTACCTTAAAATATTCACAGTGTACTGCTCATATAAGTGTCTACTAAACATTTCTTTTTTAGATGTTGGTACAATATACCATCACAACTGTAATCCTTGGACAAATGAATTAATCCCATGAAAAGCTTAGCCATTCCTATTCCTGATTTTATTTTTTAAGGAAAAAAAATTAAATGATAGAAAATATAATTATAGCTTTAAAAGAATTATTTTATGTATGTATGTATGTATGTATGTATGTATGTATGTATTTTGAGACAGGGTCTCACTTTGTTGCCCAGGCTGGGGTGCAGTGGTGTGATCTCGGCTCACTGTAACCTTAACCTCCCAGGTTCAAGTGATTCTCCAGCCTTAGCTTCTCAAGTAGGGATTACAGGCATGCAATGCCACACCTGGCTAATTTTTTTTTGTTGTTTGGAGAGGAGGGGTTTCACCATGTTGTCCAGGCTGTTCTCAAACTCCTGAGCGCAAAGTGATCCGTCCACCTTGGCCTCCCAAAGTGCTGGGATGACAGGTGTGAGCCACTGCCCCTAGCCCAGAAGAATTCTTTTAGATGTTATACTTAAAAGAGATCTATTTATATATTTTATTTTGTAATTTAATGTTATGAATTTTCATTATAATTTTATTTTCTCATCACTACTTTTTTTTTGCTTTGGGGCTTTGATCTTGGGTGATTTCAATGACTTTAATTAGAGAAGATTTATTTGCCTTACACTGGAATTTTCAAATATGCACTAGAATTTTCAAACTTATAATTTTTTTAAAGGAAGAAAATTCATTAATTGAGTACTTATAAGTAGTACTTATTGTTTTCTGGCATTACTAGTAGATACTTTTTGTTTTTCTGGTTAGAGCTTAGATGTGGCCATATAGAATAAAACAAAAAAAATCCTAGTATCTTGCCAATATGAGAGACTAGAGATATCAGTATGGCTAAAAGTATGCTTTTTCTAGTTTGAGTACTAAATGTCCTAAAGTTTTTTTAATTTTTTTGTTTTTTGTTTTTAAAAATAAAGATGGGGTCTCACTATGTTGCCCAGGCTGATCTGGAACTCTTGGGCTCAAGTAATCCTACCACCTCAGCCTCCCAAAGTGCTGACTGGGATTACAGGTGTGAGCCACTGCACCCAGCCTAAATATCCTAAAGTTTAAATTGGAATAAAGTTTTACTGTACTTTTCATTAAACTACTTTTCATATTAGACCAATGGTTATCTGAAAAACAAAACTGATGTTTAAGAAACCATATTCTTCTCTATTGATTTATATTGCAGTTTTATTTTCTTATTGATATGGTTTGGATCTTTGTCCCCGCCCAAATCTCGTGTTGAATCTTAATCCCCTGTATTGGAGGTGGGGCCAGGTGGGAGGTGATTGGATCATGCAGGCAGAGTTCTTATGAATGAGTTAGCACCATCCCCTCAGTGCTGTTCTTGTGATAGTGAGTGAGTGAGTTTTTGTGAGATCGGCTTATTTAAAAGTGTGTAGCACCTTCCCCTGCTCTGGCCATGTAAGATATGCCTGCTTCCCTTGCACCTTCTGCCATGATTGTAAGTTTCCTGAGGCCTCCCCAGAAGCTGAGCAGATGCCAGCATCATGCTTCCTGTATAGCCTGCAGAACCATGAGCCAGTTAAATCTCTTTTCTTTATAAATTATCTAATCTCAGGTATTTTTTTGTAGCAATGTGAGAACAGACTAATACACCTATTAAAATTATTTTAATTTCCAGAAAGGACTATGTACAGTAACATGTTTATTCAGAACCATCAAAGAAAATGCATGTTATCACTTTAATCACTAAACTTAATTATTGTGGCAAAAATTATATTCAAGTTGATTACTGTTTCTCTTCGTTCTTAGAAGATGTTAAAAGTAGCTTAACCTCTTGAAACCAAAGGTCTTTATTATAAGCATTAATTATTGCTCTAGAGGCTATTTGTCCCACATGGGAAGCCTGAGTCTGTTGATGAGGTTCTTTAAATGTCTGCATCTTCTTTGTAGATTTTCTCTCTACTTTTTCTATTGGTTGCTACCTCTGCCTTTGGTAATCTTTACCTGCTTTTTTGCAGTTATTTGCAATTAGCAGGGAAACCTCATAATCAAGCTTGATAAAAGTTACACTGAAGTGATGTCATTGTCTTGGGTAACACCCGAGGTTCATTGCCTCATGCCAAGGAAATCCAGGACATGGACACACGTGGAGTGAGGTTAAGAGCGGAGGTTTAATAGGCAAAAGAAAGAGAAAGGAGAACATCTCTCTCTCCTGCACGCTGGAGAGGCAGCTGAGTGGGACTTTCAGCCTGTGGCAAAGTGCACAGGGTTTTATAGACAGGCTTGAGGAGGTGATGTCTGATTTACATAGGGCCCAAAGATTGTTTAGACATAGTGTGCATGGAAACTGGCCATCCTGTCCTAATTTTCTTATATACAAATGGGGTCTTTGCTTGGCCAGTGCCATGTTACCTGCTCCTTACTGTACACGTGGATGGCAAAGAGAAGGGAAGATGAAGCCGCCATGGTGGACATGTCTAGTCCCAGGTACCCTTTTCCTATTGGCACAGCTGCCAGCATTCACCCTTGGATGCTTCTAGCCTGCCTTTCTATGTCTGCAGCTCGATTTTACAGGCTGCTCTTTGTTACAAACGAAATGATTTGGGGGCTGCTTTTCATTAAAAGGAAAACCTTACTTAGGACTTCCTTACCCTCACTATCTGCCTAAATAATTTCTTTTTAACTCCTATATCAATACATAAGCCAGGTATGGTGGTGCGAGCCTCTAGTCCCAGCTACTCAGGATCACTTGAACCCAGGAGTTGTACAGCTTGGGCACCAAGGTGAAATCTCTTTAAAAGAGAGAGCGAGAAAGAGAGGCTGGCAACATAGAGAGACCCCTTCTCTATAAACAAAAAATTAGCTGTGCATGGTGGCATATGCCTGTAGTCCCAGCTACTCGGAAGGCTAAGGTGGGAGGATTGCTTGAGCCCAGGCTGCAGCCAGCCATTGATCACTAGCTACCTAGCTAGACAGCCAGCCAGCCAGATAGATATTTTAGACTAAAAAGTCTAAAATACCATTGAATATGAACAGACTTAATGAGAAGAGCCTAAGGGTCTCTGATGAAATGTCTCTGTGACTTCTCTTCAAAGCCAATTCCTTATTTCAAATTGTAGCTCTCGTGTCTGCTCCTCTGTTTGGACTCCCAAGCAAGACCAGTCATTTTCACCCTCATCGGTGCAACATTTTTAAGACTTTAACATAGCTAGTTCCCCCAGCTAGGACACTCAGAGCTGAGAACCCAAGCAATATGTGTATGGCCTTCATCACGTCGCTATTATTAAGAAAAACTATGAAAATCTTAGAGATAAGGTATGGAGGAGGTAAGGTAAGGAGGAGACGCGTCCTTCCAAAGGCATGCCAAGGCGTTGTTTAATGACCCAGTCAGAGATTAATTCTCTAGGCCGACCTATTTGTGTTTGAACTTATTGTTCACTATTTGATCAGAGCCCAGACACAGTGAAGTCACACATGAACTTGTAGGTTTCAGTCTGATAGGCGGGATCACCTCAAAAGTTATGGTTTTATGACTCTGTAGGCATTGGTCACGTTTGTATGTAACCCAGAAATTTTAAGTGCTTGTAAATTCCCCGTAGTTGTGCTTGGAACAAACTTTACCATGGTATTGGCTCCCTCATTAATGAGGTAAATACTTCTTAAGTGTGTTCATTTTATGAGCCTGTGAGAGTCATGTTTTTAACTTTTAAAAAATCATACTTTGACTCAATACTTACTTATAATAAACATTGAAATGTTGTAGTTTTGAGCCGTCACTTTGATTTTTTTCTAGTAAGAAAAATACATAATTTATGTTTTCCTCAAAACCAAAATATTTTAGAAGAGCAGGGAAAGAATTTAGGCCACAAGGAAACAGTTGTGTGTCCCAACTACGTCCTAAAATCATTAACCAGAAGTTTCCATAAATCTTCATAAACATTTCTTTAGCGGTTCTCCAAATGGTTATCATTATGTAGCTGTCCTACCCACTTCTGCGAGTTCCTCAACCACACAGACTTTGTCCTGATAGACCAAGACGAGGCTTGGCAAAGTAAGCTCATGATAAGTGCTGAAAGAAAGAATTTTGGGTATGTGAAATGCTTTGGCACCTGTAAAGTGTTAAAAAAATATTTTTTCTAATACTCAAGTACTTCTTCCTAAATATTTACTTTCTTCTTCCTAGTTTGGAGGAGGAAACGATAAGAATTTTTTCTCACAATTTTCACATGGCTGGGCTGCTATCAACAGCCAAACAGAATTACTTCAGACCAGCATAGCATCTTAGTCTCATGTTTCCCATGGCCCAGGTGGCCGACTGAATATGATTCGTTTTTCCTCTTTTCCTCTTTTCTTAATGTTCTGATGTGAGTGTATTGATCTGCGGTGGTTAGACACTTTGCCGCACCTGGGATTTACTTGAATGCTGAGGCTTAGAACTGATCGTGGAAACATGAATCAGCCTTCCAGCAACTTATTTAAACAGAATTATTACTTCCTATAATTATTTTTATTTCAGCTTTAGGAAACATCCCTGCAAGACTAACTTGGGCTGTAGAGAAATGCTTTGGAAGCTTTGTAGTCTCTTAATACGTGTTGGTATCGCCAAGTGATTAGACAATCAGGAGTCAGTAGACCTTCCCTGGTTTTGTTCTGGGAGGTTAGTATTGCCTCTGTGTTGAAAGCCTGAGGACTACATTTAGAATCAGCACAGGTTTCATTTTTCAAATCATGTTTATGGCTAATTGCGTTTTCCAAAAACACAGAAACAGAAATCTGAAAAGCACAAGAAAGAAGAGGGGGAAAAAAAAAACCCTTTGTAGTGATAAATGAAATGTCACCTACACACGCCTCTTGAACTGATCTTATCAGCGGATGGGGAGCTTCACAGGAAGCTGCCAGTGGCTGCTGCAGTCCACCAAGGGGGAAATCCTGTTTTGAACCAGGTAGCACTAGGGCCAATTGCTGTTGGAAGAAGCAGAATATTTCCTCCCCATCTGCTGTTGTTTTCCATTAAAGGGGGAAAAAAAAATACGAATTACATGAGAAAATACTAAAAGTCACAAAATTTTCCATTATTTTTCATTCTTTTTCTCTTGTCAAGGTAAAGTTTGATTTCAACATATGAGAAGTCTGAATATACTTTATATATTCAAGTATATAAAGTCTGAATCAAATCCATCGACAGGAGGGGTTAGGGAGTGGTTTCACTTTTATTTTCTATACACCTGTGCTCTGAGGATTATTTATGAGGAACGAGGATTTACATTTACAGGAATGTATATAATTTTTTTAAAACCATTATTATAAAGAAAAATAATAGGTATTCAAGTGGTGAGTTTTCTAAATTTTTCTTGATTTAAATCAGAGGGTCTCCCCAACCTGGCTTATCCTCAGATGCACCCAGGGAGCTTTAAAAATACAGGTGCTCTACTGCGCACAGGTGGCTCAGATGAAATAGCCTCTCGGTCGGCTTGAAGCCATATGAAATCCCTGCACTTTGGGAGGCTGTGGTAGGTGGATCGCCTAAGCTTATGAGTTCGAGACCAGCCTGGGCAACATGGTAAAACTCTGTCTTTATGACAATAACAACAACAAACGTGTAAAAATTAGTTGAGTGTGGTGGCCCATGCCTGTAATCCCAGCTACTTGGGAGGCTGAGGCAAGAGAATCACTTGAGTCCAGGAGGTGGAGGTTGCAGTGAACTGAGATCGAGCCATTGCACTCCAGCCTGATTACACAGTGAAACCCTGTCTAAAAAAAAAAAAAAAAAAAAAAAAAGGCAAAGCAAAAAGAACCCCTAAGCCTGTTTTCCACATAAATTTGAGTTTAATAAAAAAATTTTAAAGACTTGGAACCAACCCAGTAGCCCATCAGAGATAGACTGGATAAAGAAAATGTGGCACATATATGCTATGGAATACTATGCAGCCATAAAAAAGGATGAGTTTATGTCCTTTGCAGAGACATGGATGAATCTGGACACCATCATTCTTAGTAAACTGACACAAGAACATAAAACCAAACACTGCTGTTCTCACTTATAAGTGGGTGTTGAACAATGAGAACACATGGAAACAGGGAGGGGAACATCACACACTGGGGTCTGTTGGGGGGTAGGAGGCTAGGGGAAGGGTAGCAGGGGGTGGGGAGATTGGGGAAGGATAACTTTAGGAGAAATACCTAATGTAGGTGAGGGGGGGATGGAGGCAGCAAACCACCATGGCAGGTGTGTACCTATGCAGTAATCCTGCAAGATCTGCACATGTACCCCAGAACTTGAAGTAAAATTTTAAAAAAAGAAAAAAATTAATTAGAAGTACAGGTGCTCAGAGAGTTTCTGATTCAGGTCTGGGATGGGGCTCAAGAAGCTGTTTTTAAGAGACTTCTCAAGTGACGCAAAAGAGCAGCAAATTTTGAGTTCCTATGGTATAAGTTATTAAAGTGGCTCTTTAAAACCATTTTCCCCAGTATTGACAGCAGAGAGGTTCCCATAAAACCTGAAAAGGTTTTAAAGTGATTAATCACATCAGCCACACAGGGTCAGTCTTTCTCTACAGGAGTGTAGCTGACAGTGGCTCTTCCTGACACAGTAGGAACCAAGTTGACAAGACCCACCATTCCCAGTAAGTGGTAAGAACCACTGGCCCTTGGCCTTTTGCACAGGCTGCTGAGGAATGATTTCTTAGTTGGAGAACACAGGATGGTACATTAGTCTTTTGCATAAATTTTCGCTGACTCACGTCAAAGAGGTGAGCACAGGCTCTTCTCCTCAGGACCCTTAGAACCACCTGTCCAAAGGAGGGCGCCTTCAGTTCAGTTGATTAGACAAGCCACCAGTTGTTGATTCATTTGCTAGTAAAACAAGCACCAAATTTCATTAAAATAATTACTAACCCTCCCTGCAGATGTCCTGTTTTGAGACAGTTCAGTATCTACCCATATGTAAATGTAGTTTGCAACAGATAAATTGAGAGTGATGAGTTCACTTAGAATATGGTCCGCTTTACACCCCGTCTTTGCACAATGGCCCTCAGTGAAGTGGGCCTCTGTCTCCATCTGTATGTGATGGCTATGTGCATGGCCTGGGTTTCCCACCAACAGTCTCAACGAAAAGGCATCCACTCCTCCCAGCTCCCATAAATAACTTCCGCAGAGAGAGCAAGGGACATTTCTTTGGCTCATGTCTATGTGGTTGATTTGTCTGAGATCCATGAAGCAACTAGTAACTCCGGTTCCCACACACACACAGATGAAACAGCCTCTCGGTTGGCTTGATGCCGTGTGAAAGCTGAACTTTAGAGTTAGGTAAAATATCTATTAAAAACGCTGGCCAAAATTCAATTAAATGACAAATCTCGTTTAAGAAATATGCACATATTGTCTGCTTTATGGTGTAAACTGCATTTGGTACAAAACAAATGTGCAGACAGATGGGCTTAATAACGAAGGAGGGAGTGGGGTTGCTATCAGCCTTTGGGAGGCAGAGCCTGCCTCAGGAGGCGCCTCTGACGTCAGTGTTGCTACATTTAGCATCTCAGGAAAATACGTTTGGGTTTGTTTTTTGGAAGAACATGAAGGGATTTTCCCCATTTCTTCTGTAAATATCTACTGGGCAAGAGATCTGGTAAAATGCCTCAAATAATACTTTCAAAAGACGGGTAATATTTTGCAAAGGTCATGATCAAAAAGAACAACCTTTATCTACATTCCCATCACATGTGTCCATTGACCCACTATTTAACTCTCTCCACGTTTAGATATGGTTAATTTCTGTTTCTCTTACAACAGAGCTTCCAGATGCAGCAGGACTGTCGTCAGAGCCTTTGCAAACCCTGGGAACTGCCAGACTCATTCTTGGTTGAGCTGCTTTTAAAGTCCCACCTCTCTCATTCTGTTTAGACTTCTATAGGCATAAGCTGCTGTCTTCAGACATGTATGCACAGTGAACACGGATTTGGAATGCTTAGCCATCGTGGTGTCAGAAATGAGAGCTGGAAGGTCTGAACAGTGTGGGCTGAAAGCAAAACCAATTGCCATTTTTCTAGCTGTCCATCTTGAATGTGACCACATTCAGCGGTCCAGAGAGAAGGTGCCTTCTCTTCCCCTCCATCCTCTTTGGGCCGTCGAGGATTGGTTAGGAAGATGCCTCCACCCCTTCCCCTGGTGCCTTTGTAGGGCAACTTGGCTCTTAGCTTGCCCTCTGCCTCCTCCCTGGCAGGAGCACACCCTGTGGCTGTCTTCCCAGCCCCTCTGCAGGCACATTCCCAGTGGGTGCTGAGAGCATTTGGCTGAGCTTGCTCCTTTTTTCAGCCTTGGCCTTGGTCTGCGCCCCTGACCAGGCAGGCCGCACAATACGCCCTTAGCTTGTTCATTCTTTCCGGCTCCTGCCAGCTTTGCCCTTGTGGAACTGGCTCTTCCCTCGCTCAGCACGGAACCTGAATGCCTGATTTATGTCTGCTGGCTTGAAAAAGAACTGGGCACAGTGAAATTCTAGCATTGCCCTGGTACTTTTGAGTGACATTCAGAGGCATATCGTGGGTGCTCAATAAATAATTGCTGATAGAATGGATAGATGGATGGAGGAATCAAGTATAATCTCTTCTGGTTTTGAAATGATTTTCTACCTAGATTCTTCTGAGTCTCCAACACTTCAGATTCTTCTCTTTTATAAAGTTAAACATGTAGGCAAACTCTTGACCCACTTTCGGTGCCGGATGGTCAGTTAGCATTTTTGCAGTAGTGCACAGTCTGTCTTCCAGTTTGCTAAAATGTGTTTTCAAGCCACCTGCAAGCTCAATTAATGTTTGGGTTTTGTTTGAGGGTAGGAAGTTGGATAAACAAAGCACATTGTGAATCGTGATTCAGCTCTTAGGCAGGAGAAGTTTGTAACCGTATTTTAAACAGGCATTTTCACTAATCTTCTGGTTAAGAGAGGGTTCAGATTTTAAGCATATTTACATCCCCTTCAATTTCATCCCATTCTTACAAATCTTTCTAAAATGTTTTCCTTTACTTAGTGGAAGCGGTTCCCTCCTAAGGGGAGTCTGCTGAACATAGTTTATTCTTTCTACGACAGCTTGATATTGTTTCTTCCCCACAGTCAACATTATGCACATCAGTTATTTTAAGGTATGGTAGGAAGGGTGTGGGAGTCGGGGAGGAATGTGTTCACTTTGGCTGGCTGTGGGCGGAGAGTAATATGAGGTAGCACACAAGTGGTCGCACGGGGCCAGATGGTGTATTAGATCCTGGCTTTGACTTTCACTTAGTAGGCAGTGGATGTTTTTGAGCAAAGGGAAGAGCTGTGCTTCAATAAATGGTATTAGGGTTGATGGCAAAGGGAGGAGCCTGGAAAGGGCCTCTGACAACAGTCTACAGACAGATTAGCCCAGATGGGCATGGACAGGAGGGAGCTGGGGGACATTTTGAGATGACTGCTTGGTGAGGGGAGTGAGATAGCGAGGAATCAGAGACGCTGGGGCTGGGGGGCTGGGAAGATGATCGTCAGCAACAAGGAGCTGGGCTGAAGGTGGTTTTGGAAACCATCTGTGTGTACAGAGATGATCATTCAAGTCCTGCCTCTTCTCTTCACCAGCATTTGACTTTGGGGTTACTTAATGAGTCTCCTGAAGCCTCAGTTTCCACATCTCCAAGTAGGGGTAAAAATGTCTTTCATTGGCTTTAGGCCAACGTCTCTCCCATGGAAAGTAACATTCAACAGCTGCTGCCAATGCTGCCGCCATTGGAACTCGACATAGACCATCCTGGTGTGCAGTGAGTGCCCTATTCCTTGTTTTGTTCCAGTTAAAGTAATTTCATTCACAGGCTTGTGGGGCCCATTCAGATTGAGTAACTTGCTTGCTCATTAGGGCACAACATCTGCGAAACTAAGGAAAATATCCCTCTGGTTCTAACTGGAAAGCTCTGTTGAGGTCAGTCTCTTCCGTTTGGTGTACCTGTTTGTCTAAGCTCTGGTTGGCCGTAGCTGTTGCTAAGCTGATTCTGTTTTAAGCAAAATTAGAGAGTTGATATGAACTGGTTATACTAGACTGCCTTTAGGAAAAAAAAAAGATCTCTCTTGATTCATCTTCATTTTGCTATTTCAAAACCACATAGTTATGTTATGAATATGCAACTTTGTGTTAAATTTAATAAAAATGCTGTAAAAGTGGAGTGTTAATTTATAGATGATTCTCAGATATTGTCTAAGAATAAAGGAGAGAATCTGTGCCTCAAAGGAGAGCTGCATATTGATGAAATCGTTTTCTGCTGTGGAATTGGTGCTCTCTCTAAATAGATGATTTTGGCCTTAAAAATTAAACCGATTTTTACAAATCTTTACAGAATGTTTAAGTCATATTTTATAGACGATGGCTCGGGCTGTGGGACAGTAGATAACCTCTCCATGATCCTGCCCAGCGCAGACCTTGGTTCAGTCGGGAGGACTTTGGAGTGCATGTTTTGGGAGTAGAAGCCACCCCTGGTAAGGAGAGGAAACGCTCTTGCTCAGCCTCCTTCAGGGTTCCAGATGAGTCAAGACAAGCGCTGGTATGGAGATAAGAAAACACTACCTCTGCCGACCTCCTGTGAGACGGCTTCTATTTTGTCCTCTTCCATGCTCCCTAGATCCATGGAGAATATATTTAAGAAAGGTGAGGGAAAAAAGAAAAGAAAAAGTGCCTCAGCCAACCCTGAAAAACAGGACAAAAACAGTAAGCAGAGATAGCAGTTGCTGGAAGTTTGGTGCTGCAGACGGCGCAATCTGCCATCCCATTTGTTGATCTCGCATGCCATGCTTCAGTTGGCACGGCAGCTGCCAGGAACCACCCCCTCCTTTTCCATCTGAAGCAGGAAAAGCGGTATTATCACAGTGTTAACTCTTCCTGACCTGTAGGCCTAGCGCTTCTTCTTCCACACTGGAGGCTTAATAATTTTGGCCACATTAGGACTTACAGAGATGATAGAATCAAAGAATTTCAGAAGAGGAAGGGGCCCAGGGAATTTTTAGAAAAAGAAAAGCAGCACTTAGTCTTCCCAGATTAGACTGCATATGACAGTGGGGAGAGGTAATTTGAATTTTGAAGAATAATGCCCACTAAGGAAATCTGCTTTTACCAGGGATCTGATCTAAATTCTGGCAAATCAACACTGATAGCTGGAGGTGGCACAGGGCTGGAGAAGCCTACTGAGCTAGACTAAGAGAAAAGCAAGAGCTGGTAGATGGAGGTGAAACAGCAAGGCCTGGTAAGAAAAAAAAACAACAACAATCCAGCACCCTTAGAAGATGCTATGACATTTTAGAAGGTAAATTGATTAGTCCAGGTAACAATTTAGGGTACAGAATGCAACTATTGATTAAATTCCTTAAGCAGTTACTTAAAATCACCCATATGCCTTTCCTGTCTTGTTCAACATGCTTTTATGGAAATGAGAGAAGAGAGCACAATTCCAGGAACATGATGAGGTCCAAAACTTATTAACATCAATGCTGTCAAGTGTGTGACGGAGGTTGCAGTTTAGATTGTAAAAGATATCGTTAATAGCTTTGTTCAGATTAGAGAAGTGGAAGTTATCATTTTTAGTGAATTAGTTAATTTGTATATATAAATACTTAGGATAATGCCTGGAACATCGTAAGTACTAATAAGTACTATGTGTTAGTTGCTGATACTACTGTGCTGCTGTTGTTATTAATTATTAGGATTTTCAGAACTGGAACTCATTTAGTCTTTAAGCAGAAAACATGTATCAAAGTTCACACAAAATTTTTGTTTATAGTCTTCAGCTTAGAAAATATCAGATGGAGTTTTTCTTTAAGATGCTTAATTCTGGCGGGGGCGCAATGGCTCACGCCTGTAATCCCAGCACTTTGGGAGGCCGAGGCAGATGGATCACCAGGTCAAGAGATCAACACCATCCTGGCCAATATGATAAAACCCTGTCTCTACTAAGAAAACAGAAAAATTAGCTGGGCATGGCAGCACATGCCTGAAGTCCCAGCTTCTCGGGAGGCTAAGGCAGGAGAATTGCTTGAACTTGGGAGGTGGAGGCTGCAGTGAGCCAGGATGGCACCACTGCATTCCAGCCTGGGTGACAGAGTGAGACTCCGTCTCAAAAAGAAAAGAAAAATTAAAAATGCTTAATTCTTGGAAATGCCCTCTGTCCTGGTTGGAAAACTGATTTTCTGCTTTTCTGTTGGGTCTGATCAGGATGGAGGAGAAGCTGCCAACTCAGAGCCCAGGGCAGGGCCTTTGCCACCAGGCATTATTTGAAGTAACCCTTCAAATTTTATGTGAAGTGGGATTCAAATATTATAATCAAATTGTATGTGCTTGTTTTAGACTTAAGGCCCATAAGTAAGTATCAGCTTCTTTGGGGAATAGTCAGGTAACTGAAGAGTGAGAAGGTGACCCCTGGCCCAGGAAGGAGGTAGTCCCAGATACTCTCTCAATCTCTTCTTCAAACTGAAAACAGGCTAGGCACAGTGGCTCATGCCTGTAATCCCAGCACTTTGGGAGGCCGAGGTGGATGGATCACTTGAGGTCAGGAGTTCGAGACCAGCCTGGCCAACATGGTGAAACCCCACCTCATCTCTACTAAGAATACAAAAATTAGCCAAGTGTAATCCCAGCTACTTGAGAAGCTGAGACGGGAGAATCACTTGAACCCAGGACATGGAGTTTGCTGTGAGCTGAGATTACTTCACTACACTCCAGCCTGGGTGACAGAGCAAGACGAAAAGAAAAGAAAAGAAAAGAAAAGGAGAGGGGAGGGGAGGGGAGGGGAGAGAAGAGAAGAAAGAGAAGAGAAGAGAAGGGAGGGGAGGGGAGGGGAGGGGAAAAGAAAGAGAGAGAGAGAAAGAAGAGAGAGAGAGAAAAAGAGAGAAGGAGAGAAGGAAGGAGAGAAAGAGAGAGAGAGAGAGAAGAAAGAGAGAGAAAGAAAAGAGAGAGAAGAGAGAGAGAGAGAAAGAAAGAAAAGAAAGGAGAAAGAAAGAAACTAAGGAAGGAAGGAAAAGAAAGAAAAGGAAAGAGAAAAGAAGGAAAGAGAAAAGGAAAGAGAGAAGAAGGAAGGAAAGAAAAAGAAAGAAAAAAAGGAAGGAAGAAAGAAAAGAAACTAAAAACAGAACCATTTGACCCAGAAATCCCATTATTGGGTATATACCCAAAGGAATATAAATGAATCATTCTACCATAAAGACACATGCACACATTTGTTGTTTGTAGCACTATTCACAGTAGCAAAGACATAGAACCTAAATATCAATCAATGATGGATTGGATAAAGACAATGTAGTACATATACATCATGGAATACCATTCAGCCATAAAACAGAATGAGATCATGTCTTTTGCAGGAATATGGATGGAGCTGGAGGCCATTATCCTTAGCAAACTAACACAAGAGCAGAAAGCTAAATACCACATGTTCTCACTTATAAATGGGAACTAAATGACGAGAACTCATGGACACAGAAGGGAACAGCACACACTGGGGCCTAGTTGAGGGTGGAGTGGGGGAGGAGGGAGAGGATCAGGAAAAATAACTTTTGGGTAGTAAGCTTCGTACCTGGGTGACAAAATAATCTGCATACCAAACCCCATGGCCCAAGATTACCCATGTACCAAACCTGCTCATGTATCCCTGAGCCTAAAAAGTTAAAAAAAAAAAAAAAAGAGACTTGTCTTCCCCTGCCAGCCCAATCCCATCCTCCCCACCACATATCTCGGCATCTCACAGCTTCCAAGGTTGAAATCAAATTCTCTCGTCATAACTCTGCTGACTCTGTTGCTGTTCCCTGAGCATCCTCTTTTTGAAACCCTTGTAAGACTACTGGGCCTATGCCACCAAAGTTTATTGCTATTAGTTAGCATTTTATTGATAGGACATGAAAAGAGTTCACAGCAATGCCCGAATTACGACTCAGTACAGTTTGTGCTTTGCCTGTTGTATCTCATGTGATCTCACAGTACCAATTGTGTCCCATTTTGCAAATAAGTGAATGGATGCACAGAGAGGCCAAATACCTGTGTGAGCCCAGCCCACCTGGCTCTGGACCTGGGACTCCTAATCCCCTTCCATGTCTACTTCTTCCTTTGCCGTTTTAGTCTTTGCTGTTTCCCCACATATGTTACCCTTGTCTTCTCAGTGGGTGAGAAACTCTTCAGAGCACTGGCTCTCAGATTCAGTTATGTATGTGTATTCCGAGGCCCCTGGCACTAAGAACTTATCTGAGGACTAACATTCTGTCTCCCCCGGGTGGAGTCAGGAGCAGGGGCTCCTAATCGGATGACCACTATGGTTGGTTGAATGCTGTGAGTTGAAATGTTTCCGAAAATGAACTCTCTCCTGGACGATCTCCAGTTCTTGCTGTAGCAGTAGCTGCTGTCCTTCCTTCATGTAAGGCAGAGGGTTTTCTGTTGTGTAAGCAGCAGCCTCGCTTCTCCCCTGCCAGTGAGTGCCAGGAAAAACTTTTGGTTTTTTTTAGCAAGAACAAGCAGGAACAAGTTGGTATTGGCAGAGAAGGCCTAGGTAAATCCAAAAGGTGTACTTTGCCCCCAGTCCTCCCCAGTTTCTTGGCCACACCCGACACCCTGCAGGGGGCCCCTGGCTTCGCACCTGGACCTGTGCTCCTTGATGAAAATGTGCCCAGCCCTTGGCCCTTTGTCCCCTTTTCTTATGGCTGCCGCTAACTACTGATCTGATCTACAAAATCAGGTTTATAGTCATCCCTTTTGGTGACATATTTGCATTTTAAAATGAGATAATTCTTTAACTGCTCTGCAAGAAGGCAAAGGAGGAGAAAAAGTATACCCTGTATGGGAGGTAGAGGCTGGTGCAGAAAGGACTCCAGAGTCTGCGTAACCCCGGAATCCAATTCTGACCGTACCCCTCACCAGCCATGTGACCTGGGCGGCTCCTCCCGGCCCTAGTTTCTTGTCTATAAAATGGCACAGTGCCTGGCACTATATATACATACATATATATAAAATGTCATCCAGGCCAGTTGTAGCTCTGCAATGAGTGTATTCCTTTAAAATCTCCTCCTCCCAGGTTATCTCCTTTGACACCCACAGGGAAGGCTGATCTGGACTCATCTATCTGGACATTGTTGTCAAACTAAAAACACAGTGATTTTTGTATCTTGTGGGTACAAAAATTGGAAACCATTCATTTTAACCATACTTTAAAATGTTCTCAGCTTAGGGTCTGTAAAAACATTTTAAAATTATGAAATATAGCCTGTATACAGAAAAGTACATAAAATGGGTATGCACAATTTAGCAAATAATTATAAAAGTGTCACTCATGTAACCGCCACCCTGGGCAAGAATTGGTAGGAACTGCCTTAAAGTAGTGTAGCTACGTAGCACAGTGCTTCTCCACTGGGGGCAGTTTTGGCTGTCACATCAGGAGAGGTATTGGCATCCAGTGCGTAGAGGCCAGAGATGCTGCTAAATGCTCTACAATGCACAGGGCACCTCCCCACAACAAAGAATTATCCAGCCCCAAGTGTCAATCCTGCCCAAAATCAGAAACACAGTGCTTCAGCAGGAGATGAAATTTTAAGGAAAGATTTGGATGTTCAAGAAACCGGCTATTGTCAAAATTTAGATTTACATGACACATTTTTAGTAATGCTGTCCCACTCAACTAATTGTTCTCTGAAGGAGAAAAAGAAAAGCGAGCCAGAATTTCAGACGAAGGATCTGAAGGTAATAGACGTTGCTGATCACATAAATCAGTTTGTATTCTTTCGTTGCTGCCAAGTGCTTTTAATCTCCTCTGTCACTTTGCACTAATCTTGGGAATCAAATACTGTAAAAGTGAGTCGAAGCCAGACGTGTTCCATTTGACTGTTAATTAAATTGCAAATAAATTAAATACTATATTCTTCCCAACAATGTGTTCCAGCTCCCTTTGCACTTGTAACTCTGTCTTTCATTTATTGCAGGATTTAGTCGTTCGTGTTGTTTTTATTCTTGGCAATCTGACAGCGAAAAATAACCAGGCTCGTGAACAATTTTCCAAAGAGAAAGGGAGCATCCAAACTCTGCTGTCATTATTCCAGACTTTCCATCAGCTCGATCTGCATTCCCAGAAGCCAGTGGGCCAAGGAGGCAAGCCGTACAGGGCGCAGAGGCCACCGTCAGAGGCAGAGGATGTGCTCATCAAGCTGACCCGCGTGCTCGCCAACATTGCCATCCACCCGGGCGTGGGCCCGGTGCTGGCCGCCAACCCAGGGATAGTGGGCCTGCTCCTGACCATGCTGGGTAAGAACCGTGGCCCCTGGCTGCGGCAGGCACAGCCACCTTTCCCACAGCCCAAAGACAGTTCTGTGGCTGGGGTGTGATGAGGATTTTATTAGCACAAGTGTCTCCCTGTGAAAAAGTCTTAGCTGTGTGAAGGAAATTTCCTCTTCTGTTCAGAACTGCCTTAAAAGTAATCCAGATTTTTAAAAAAGGAAAAGAAAACATAGTAATAGAGATTATTACTAAAACCCACCAAATTGTACACTTTAAAAGGGTGAATTTTATGGTTTGTGAATTACATTGCAATTTTTAAAAATTATACTTAGCAAATGAACAAATTTTGGCTAAACTAACCACAAAGAGTTTAACATTCCAAATATTTGAGTTTAGAATCCCAAATCCCAAATTAAAATTAATTCCTTTTTTTTCCTCTTCAGGTTCTTACATTATTTGTAATTACAGTCCCCAGTCATTCAAGTCCTATTCGTTCCCCTTGCATTAGCTCAGATTACCATAACAAAATGCCACAGACTGGGCAACTTTGTCAGAAATTTATTTCTCATGCTTCTGGAGGCTGAGAAGTTCAAGATCAAGGTGCCAGACGGTTCAGTTCGTGGTGAGGGCTCTTCCTCCTGGCTTGCAGACAGCCACCTACTCACCGTGTGCTCACATAGCTGTCCTTGGTACAAGCATTTATGGGGCAGAGAACAGTCTGTCTCCCCCACTTCCTCTTTTTATAAAGTCACCAATCCTATCATATTAGGACCCTATTCTTACGGGCTCTGTAACCTGCTATGTCTCTTCAAAGCCCTATCTACAAATACAAGCATATTGGGAGCAGGCTTTCAACATGTGACTTTTGTGGGGTACACAATTCAGTCCATGGCACCCCCTACACTTTTTAGGCCTGTCATCTCCCACAGGCACTTTTGCCTGCTAGTGTGTAGGGAAATTAACTGCAACCCAGGGTAATCAATTTAGCCACTACTAGCCAGGCCTGGTGGGTCATACCTGTAATCCCAGCACTTTGGGAGGCTGAGGTGGGTGGATCACAAGGTCAAGAGTTTGAGACCAGCGTGGCCAACATGGTGAAACCCTTTTCTCTACTGAAATACAAAAATTAGCCAGGCATGGTGGCATGCACTTGTAATCCCAGCTACTCGGGAGGCTAAGGCAAGAGAACTGCTTGAACCCAGGCAGCGGAGGCTGCAGTGGGCTGAGATTCTGCCGCTGCACTCCAGCCTAGGCAACACAGTGAGACTGTCTCTCAAAAAAAAATTAGCCACTACTAACCAGACTTGTGAAAAATGTTGTTGTTTTGGAAGGAAGTTTAATGCCTGACGAAAATGATGTTTTGGAGGAGTAATCTGTGAATTCCCTGCTCCCCCTCGCCTACACTATTCAACTCAGGAGCCATTTTCTGAGCTCTTTCTGGGTAATCAGTTCTGTGCTATACATTCAGTTTCATTTAGTCTGCTCAGGCTGCCATAACAAAATCCTATAAACTGGGCAGCTTCAACAACAGACATGTATTTTCCCACAGTTCTGGAGACTGGAAGTCCCAGATGCCAGCAGGGTCAGGGTCTGGTGTAGGCTCCCTTTCTGGGCTGTGGTTGACTGTCCTCTCACTGGGTCCTCACGTTCTGAAGAGAGCACACTCTGGGGTCCTTTCCCCTTCTTGTAAGGGCACCAGCTCTGCCAGATGAAGGCCCCACCCTCCTGACCTCGTTTAACCTTTATCACTTCCCCACAGGACCTATCTCCAAATACATTGAAGGGATAGGGCTTTTACATATGCATTCGTGGGGACACCAACATTCAGTTTAGAAGATGGTTTTAAAAATGGAGGCAGGTATGTGCTTTCGAGGAATTTGGCATATATGGTGGAGGGACATCGGGTGCACAGACAAGAAACCCCAGTTTCCGAGAAGGGCAGAAGCAGGGTGCACATGGCTAAGGGACAGGAGGCAGACCCGGCTGTGAGTATGTGAGTGACAAGGCCATGCTTCACTATGGAGCTTTACGCTTGAAAACGCATTTTCATATCTGTTACCTCACAACAACGTAAGCGTACGTCCTTGTTATTTACATCATTTTCACAGATGAGGAAACAGGCTCAGTGAGATATGGTGACTTTCACAGGTCACAAAGTTAGCAAATGGCAGAGTCACCAGGCCGCTGACCCATGCTTCTCCACACTCCACCTCACATGTCACCCGTCTCGAGAAAGGACTCTTCCTTTCTGACTGAGAACTGCACCCTGACTTACCACTTCCTTGTAAATAACGCAAAACTCTCTGTGCTCAGGCCTGAGCTCTTCCAAGCTGCTGACTGCAGATCAGGCCGTGTGGAAGAATAGGCACGTAGCTGTGAGACAAATTCAGTTTCTGTTCCAACCTCAAAGCATTCAGCATTTTCTCTGTAGCATGCCCACATCAGCTGAAACTCCTTCCCCTTCCTGAGATCCACTCACCACACCGAACAGGGCTTCTCAGCCCAGGGCCAGGGATGTGGCTGCTGCGGAATCAGCTGTGGGACTCATTAAAATACCCTTTTTGGTTTCTGGCCCCTGCCCAGAAACTGCCTCTATAAAATGCCATTAGAAATCTGAAATCTGCCTTTTCACGCCTCCTCTGCCCCCAGGTGAGTCTTCTGCACATTTAAGTGTTGAGACGCAGTGCTTCAGGAAACCATGTTAGCTTTTCTGGCTCCTCAGGATCTAGTAGAAACCTGAAACCCACTGGGTGAGTTCTCACCTGATGCAGACTTAATCTTTTTACTCGACTGTGGCTACCCGGGAAAGGCCTCAGGACCAGACCTCAAACACCTGGGCTAGGGGCACAGGCTGTGAACAGCCAAGGAGAGTTACACGTAATTCATTTCCCACAGTTGTTAATATTCACATATAAAGTGGAAAAACTCCTCATCTGATACATATTTTATGAGCTTAGAAATTACATTTCTACCTATAAAGAAAGAATGAATAACTTGCTTTTGACTCAAAAGAAAGTGATGCTTTGGGGTAGGAGAAAGAGGCAACAGGCCAGGCATGGTGGCTCACACCTGTAATCCCAGCACTTTGGGAGGCCAAGGCAGGTGGATTGCTTGAGGCCAGGAGTTCCAGACCAGACTGGGCAACATGGCAAAACCCTATCTCTATTAAAAAAAAAAAATAGCTGGGTGTGGTGGCACATGCCTGTGATCTCAGCTACTCAGGAGGCTGAGGTAGGATAATTATCTGAGCCCAGGAAGTCAAGGGTGCAGTGAGCCATGATTGTACCACTGCACTCCAGCCTGAGCAGCAGAGTGAGACCCTGTCTCAAAAAACAAAAACAAAAACGCTGGGAGAAGTGGCTCATGCCTGTAATCTCAGCATTTCGGAAGGCCAAGGCAAGCGGATTACTTGAGGTCAGGAGTTCAAGACTAACCTGGCCACTTCGGAAGTGAAGAAACCCTGCTCTCCCGTGATCAGTCAGGCCTCTTGCCAATATGCCTTGGGCAGTTGTTTGGGCAAGCAGGTGATCCCTTCTCTATTCTCCTAAAATATTTTATCTCAAAAAAAAAAAAAAAGTTTATAGAAGGGCAAAAGTCACCCCAACAGAGAATCACCCCCCTCCACCTTCCCCTTACACAGCTCGACTCCTGGATGAGTTTCTAAGCCCTGCTAAGCCCTTTCTACCCTGGTCTCTGGGGATTTCCTACCTGTTTTATCTGCATCAGTGTGGAGTGGTGATCACCTTCCAGGAAAGGCCTCCTGCCTGCTCTGACAGGCCTGGCAGCCTAGGGCCATGCAGGGCCACTGACTGTGACTACAGAAAGGGCCCATGGTCATGCCCATGGCCTAGTGGTGCCCACTGAAGTCAAGAGCTGCTGCTGTCCTGTTTACCCTCGGAGCTGAGCACTCCTCCCAGCTGATGGCTGTTGTTGTATGGCCCCCTCTCCCAGTCACATAGAAAGGGCATCCCTTGGGTTCTTTTATTCGTACTCCTCTCTAGCCCTGCACCCTTCACAGGGAGTTGCTTTTACCCCAGGACTTGCCTAGAGAGGCCAGCCTCATTGCAGATGGTCTTTTAAAAATCAATAATGTTGGCCAGGCGCAGTGGCCCACACCTGTAATCACGGCACTTTGGGAGGCCGAGGTGGGCGGATCATGAGGTCTAGAGATTGAGACCATCCTAGCTAACATGGTGAAACTCCGTCTCTACTAAAAATACAAAAAATTAGCCGGGTACAGTGGTGGGCACTTGTAATCCCAGCTACTCCAGAGGCTGAGGCAGGAGAATTGCTTGAACCCTGGAGGTGGAGGTTGCAGTGAGCCGAGATCACGCCAGTGTACTCTAGCCTGGGTGACAGAGCAAGACTCTGTCTCAAAAAACAAAAAAAAATCAATAATGTTTTTAGTAAGAACCGGCCTCCTCAGTATGCCACTGACTCAGAGATTTGCTGACTTAGTGGTAAGTCCAAATTTCAGATTTTCTTATATCCATGAGTCAATTATAGAAGATAGTATGGTTCCGTCATTCTTTTTTGGAAACAGTCTATTGCCCCAACTAGCTCCAATGGGAACTCAGCAACACTGCCTCCTTGGCTACAGCAGGGTTCTGTGGGAAGAGTAGGATGGTAGGGTCCAGTAGACCTGTATTCAGATGTGTACTCTGTGAAGTCAGGCAAGGTCTTGAACTTCTCAAAGCCTCAGTGTTCTCATCTGACCCCTAAATTCATCTAGGAAGTTCTAACCCGCATGTGGTGGTATTTGGAGATGGGGCCTTTGGGAGATAATTAGATTTTAGATGAGGCCATGAGGTGGGGCCCTCATGCTGGGGTTAGCGCCCTTATAAGAAGAGACACCAGAGCCTGACCATACAGGCTTCCTGATCTTGGACTTCCAGACTCTATAACTCTGAGAAAATAAATTTCTGTTGGCTCAAGCCACCCAGTTTATGGTATTATATTATGGCAGCCCAAGGTGACTGAGACAGATGTACCTTTTGAGATTTAATTATTGTGGGTGTGAATTCTTGTAAGTGCATGTAAAACATTATTAGTAGTTGACTTCTGAGGGTTACATGAAAGTGCCTGGTGCTGTTCTTGATAAATGCTAAGCAGCTGTGAGCACCTACCCTCTAGTCTCAGATACCAGACACCATTCCTGCTACCCAAACGCGTGGTCCTTTGGGAGGTCAGACACATAAGAGCTACCCTGCATTTTCTAGACAAGCTAATGAATTCCCTACCAAGGCCAGATAAATAAAACAGATCCCCAAACACTGACCAGGACCTAGAGTCATCAGTCTGGGGCTGGAGGAAACCAGGGCTATAGACCCTGTGCCCAAGAGTTAGACATTCACCTGAGTTGCTCCCCATCAGCTGTCATTCTGGATGGCCCATCTGTTCATTTAATAAGCACTTAATTAGCACCCACTATTTGCCATGCACTCATTTAAGCCCCTGAATATGTTTAAACATTGTAACAACTCTTTAATGTAGGTGCAGTGATCACGCCCACTTCATAGTCAAGGAAGCTGAGGACCAGGGAGGTTAAATAACTTGAGTTCAAGTTCACATGGCCAGTGAGTGGAAGCACAGGGTTCTGGCTCCAGAGTCATGGCTAAAGCAAGAGGAAATAATTTTGGGGGTCCTGTGTCCCTTCTTGTACTGCAACTAGGATATTTCCTTACAGTAGAATCCATATTGATAACCAAAATAATTCAGTTCCTTATTCCCTTTCTGTGTACTTAAACTAAAGAACAGGAAGTCAGGTCTTCATTTATTCTTTCTTTTTCCAAGTATCCATAAGTGTCTACCAGGTACTGGGCCTATGCTGGCTGCTCTAGCAGAAGGACCCACTGGCCGAAGGACCAGTGTACGTCTTCTGCAGCCTACAAGTGACTGAGCTTTCCTTTCAACGTCGTAATTTATAAAAAGGCTGTTCTCTTTAATGAACAGGAAAAGAAGGCCAAAGGGAGGGATAGTTAAGTTAGAGAATGTAAGAGCTAGCACAGTCCTCTTCCTCAGCTCATAGCCCCGCTGCTTGCTCCCTGAGAATAAACTTTGGTTTCATATAAGAAATAAAAGGTACTTCCTGTTCAACAATGGGAAGTGGGCAAGTCATGAGCAAAGGTGTGTGCAGGTGCTGAGTGGCCTCCCTCACAGGCTGGGACGGGGTCTCTGGAGCAGGGAAGATCAGGTGGAGAAGGACTGGGGGCTCTCCCGGTGCTGGATGGACTTGCCTTGCGCAGGAGGGAGGGGAGGTGGTGGCCCGTTCAAGCTGCGGTCGCTGGCTCAGTGTTGCTGGGATCATGATTCTTTCTCTGATTGCCCAGCACTTTTTAAAAAAATATATTTTTATTTTTATTTTTAGTTTGAGATGGGGTCTCCCTCTGCCACCCAGGCTGGAGTGCAGTGGTGTGATCTTGGCTCACTGTAACCTCTGCCTCCCTGGTTCAAGTGATTCTCCTGCCTCAGCCTCCCAAGTAGCTGGGATTACAGGTGTGCGCCAACACACTTGGCTAATTTTTGTATTGTTAGTAGAGATGAGGTTTCATTATGTTGGTCAAGCTGGTTCTCATATTCCTGACCTCAAGTGATCTGGCCGCCTTGGCCTCCTAAAGTGCTGGGATTACAAGTGGGTGCCACTGCACCTGGCTAATTTTTAAATTTTTTGTAAAGATGCAGTTTCACTGTGTTGCTCAGGCCAGTCTAATTGCCTGACTCTTGCATCCAACTGCCTGCCCCTCCTCTCCTGGGGCTGCTTTAGAAGCATCTTAGCATATCTAAAGCTGAACTCATGACCTGTCCCTGAGCTTGACCCTCTTCCTATGCCCTTAAATCAGGCGATGTGGTCAACATCTACCCAATTACGTAAGCCAGAAACCCAGGGTGTACCCCAGGTAATTCCTCTCCCTCACACCCCCATCCAGCCTCTGCCAAGCACAGTCTCCACTCTGCTGCATCTCCGCCGTCGCCCACGTCCATGCTATGTTGAGGTCACTTGGAGCTCTCCTTCTCCGCACTGTGGCCAGAACCGTCAAGGGATGAGTCGGAGACTGGGTGGGAGGCAGGGACAAAACCACGAAGAGCCTTATGTGCTAAGCTAGAGATCATTCTTGCATCCAGCACTCACTGTGTGCCAAGCACTGTTCTAGAAGCTGGGAATCCAGCCACAGATAAAATAGACACATCCCTAGGCTTCAGGGAGCTGACATTTTAGGGCTGAAAGACAAACATTAAACAACACCTATATAACATCAGGTGGTCATATGTGCGATGGAGAAAATTAAAGCAGGGTAAGAGAAAAGAGAACAGGTGCCATTTTAAATAGGGAGGTTAAGGAAAGTATGCATAACAGGGCGTCATCTAAACAACTGCTGGGAGGACGGAAGGAGTGAGCCAAGTGCCTAACTGGGAAGAGAGAATGTTCCGGAAGGAAGGTCAGCAGTGCACGAGTTCTCGGGTGGG
Source organism: Cacajao melanocephalus (assembly GCA_963573385.1). Taxonomy (NCBI): domain Eukaryota; kingdom Metazoa; phylum Chordata; class Mammalia; order Primates; family Pitheciidae; genus Cacajao; species Cacajao melanocephalus. Next base: position 15,186 of record CAUYLG010040124.1, on the reverse strand, counting down.
GACATGCTGGCATTTTCCAAGAGGCCAGGAGGCCAGTGTGGTTGGCCCTGGGGTCTGGGAGTAGGAGGAACAAATGAGGCCAAAGAGGTAAGCCCTGGAGCTGCCAGGTAGGTCCTGTGGACCAGACGAGGTGGACTATTCATGGGTTGTGAGGTGGGTGGCCTGATCTGCCTTGATTTTAAAGGATCACTGTGTTAAGAATAGATTTAGGAGGCAAAAGTGGAAGGAGAGAAGCCAGCAGGCACCAAGAGATGAACCAGGCCGGTGGGAGAGGAGGCCAGAGGTGTCTTCTGTGTTGAGAAGACAGAGTTGACAGTCGCAGATGGATCATGACCTCGGGGCTGTTCTCTTGGGAGGTGGTGTGGGAAGTAGGGCACAGACTCCACAGAGGAGCCCCTGGGAGAGCCCAAGGACCCAGAAAACTGGCGGGATTAGAGGTGGCTCTGCTCACTGCTGTGTCGGCTCCTTTGCTTTACTTCAGACACAGGGCCCAGATCAGCAGGCGTTTCCAGACCTCTTGGCTGCAAGGACTGAGCTGACAGTATCCTCTCCGCTCTGGTCAGGAGCGGGCCTTGCGTTTGGGGCATTTCCATGCAGGAGGAGTCGGGGGAAACAAAGTGGTAAAGATGCCTCTCCAAGGCCTTTGCAGGGACCTTGCTGTGACAGCGGCATGCTCCTGGCACTGCTGTTGCTGTAGTTACAGCGTCCTTGGTTCTACTCCTGCAATGGGTCTTTGACTCCCTAATCCTCCCTTCCTTTCAGAATACAAGTCACTTGATGATTGTGAGGAGCTGGTGATCAATGCTACAGCGACAATCAACAATTTGTCTTACTACCAAGTGAAGAATTCCGTAATTCAAGACAAAAGGCTATATATTGCTGAATGTAAGGTTCAGAGTTGGATTTGGATAAATGAGTGCTCATTTGAGCTTTCGATTTTATTAACTAAACACAGAGCTGGAGACATTACTGTCTTCTGCCTTCTGGTACAAAAATGTCTTAGAGCCTGATAATTCTAAGAAATTAGAATGTGGGGAAACTAGAAATGGGAACAATTAGTTTCTTAGTTCTTGCTAAAGTCCCTTACAATTTGCATTTTATTATCATTTAAAAATAATCAGTATTTAATATGATGTTGATTCCCATTAACCTTTAAGTTAAAACTTAAATTCACCGATTTACCTAATCTGGTCACCAAATCCAGTGCTCTTAAAGCTTCTTGTCAGTAACAACATGGATGGAATCCTGGAGGCAGTGCGCGTTTTTGGAAATCTCTCCCAGGACCGTGATGTCTGCGATTTCATTGTGCAGAACAATGGTGAGTTAATGACACTAGAATTCATACTCAACCAAGTGGTTTTGGAACTTGACTCATTACAGTGTTATCCTTGTTTCTGCTTTGAGATTTGTAGAGCTACGTGTTTAAGGCTCCTGGCTCAGGATGCCAAGATGGACCTAGGCAGTGTTCCCCTCTCCCTTGTGAATGGCCTTCTGTGTTCCCTAATGGGGTGTGTGTATGTTTCACAGAAACAGTGAAGCTTGAGCCATCACTTCTGTCCGGGGGCATAGACTCAAGAAGACATTCTCTTTTATGTACTAGAATGTCCATTACATTTTGCCTGTAATAGCAAAAGGCAGAAAGAACCTAAATGTCCCTCAACAGACAAGAGGACAAATTCATTAAATTCATGCGATAAAATGTTCTCTAGCATGTAAAAGCAATAGGAGGATGTACACAGAGGAATCCCATGAACATAAGTTTTAAAACATACAAAACTATCTTGGGTATTGCTTCTGCATTGGTATTCATGTAGTTATGGTATACAGTATGAAGAGTAATTGGAAATAGTAAACTCCAATTAAGACAGAGTTCAGGCTGGGAGCAGTGGCTCAAGCCTGTAATATCAGTACTTTGGGAGGCTAAGGTGGGAGGATTGCTTAAGAGCACGAGTTTGAGATCAACCTGGGTAATCTAGCGAGACCCTGTCTCTACAAAAATTAAAATTAGCCAGATGGGGTGGCACATGCCTGTAGTCCCACCTACTTGGGAGACTGAGGCAGGAGGATCATTGGAGTCCAGAAGTTTGAGGCTGCAGTGAGCCATGATCATGCCACTGCACTCCAGCCTGGAAGACAGAGCGAGAACCTATCTCTAAAAAAAATTTTTTTTTAATTTTAAAAAGGACAGAGTTCACCTTTGGAGGAAAAGGGATGTCCAAAGACTATACTTGGATCTATAATGTTATTTATTATCCACAAATAAGAATTTTTTGAGATGGAATTTCACTCTTGTTGCCCAGGCTGGAGTACAATGGCATGATCTTGGCTCACGACAACCTCCGCCTCCCCAGTTCAAGTGATTCTCCTGCCTCAGCAGGGATTACAGGCATGTGCCGCCGCATCTGGCTAATTTTGTATTTTTAATAGAGACGGGGTTTCTCTACGTTGGTCAGGCTGGTCTCAAACTCCTGAACTCAGGTGGTCAACTCGCCTCAGCCTCCCAAAGTGCTGGGATTATAGGTGTGAGCCACGGCGCCTGGCCAGAATTGTATATATTTATTATATACTACATGCTGTTTGGAATGTAATGTTTTATTTCTTAAACTGTGGCAGGTACCTGAATGTTCATACCCTTTGTATGTCTCAAATATTTTTGTATGTCTCAAATATTAGTATACCTTTACTCTTTATATATCTCAAATATTTCATGTAAGAATAATTTTAAAAATGTAACTCACCATGTTCATAATGGAAAATTTCAATAATTCAGATGTAAAAAGCAGCAGCAGCGAACATCCCCCATCCTCTCACTACCTGCAGATAACTGCACGTTTGGCTGTGCACTCTTTAGCCTCTTAAGAGCACATATGTATGTGATGTTGCCTCTGCCGAACTCACTGCCCAACCCAGTCAATAGGGCCGGGGCTAAAGCAGGGCAGCCCCTCTCAGGTGCACACACCTGGGAGGAGGCAGAGCACACACTTTACTCACTCTTCCCCAACCCTTTGCTTAGCCTCTGCTGAGGGATGAGAAAACAGGACAAACATTTCCAAGTTCCATTTCCTAGGAGTAAGGGAAACTGATTCCCCTGAAGTGGGAACCTGTCTTGCCCTGAGATGTCTCTACACTGGAAGGCCTGCCTTGCCACAGGTTGGTTTTCAGCAGTCTGAGTCTTACATGGGGCCCTGGGAGACTTCGGGAATGATCCCACCAGGAGCCAACGCCCCTCTCCAGGGCTATGTATTTAAAGAGAGCTGCTGCTGGAGGTTCAGGAAAACCCTTGAGAACAACCGGAAGTTAGATGAGTGTCACCTGTGTTCCCTCCTTTCCACCAGCATGGACTCTTTCACTGCTGTGAAGAAGAACTGCTGCCTGGGGCAGGTTTCGTGGTATCTAGGGGTTGGGGGAGCCGGCTCTGGGAGTGGTGGGTATTGGGGAACCGACTGCTGGGTGATGGATAAAGCCGTAGGAAGAATAAGTTAAGTCCCTTACCAGGGGTTCTGGGTTTGCAAACCACTCACCCTTTCCCGCGTACCATTTGTAAAACAAGAGACCGCTGGGAACCCTGGTCTGCATTTGCTCTCTTCCCTCGTAGTACACAAGTTCATGATGGCGCTGCTGGATGCTCAGCATCAGGATATCTGCTTTTCTGCCTGTGGTGTTCTCCTCAATCTCACTGTGCATAAAGACAAGCGTGTCATCCTCAAAGAAGGAGGTGGCATTAAAAAGTAAGTTTCAAGGCGTAGAGTACTGCTCTCTCAGGATTGGAAGGACACCGTTTTCTTGGGAGCTTGGGCCCCTCTCATCATTCCTGTGGGGCAAAGGTGTTTCAACATTGGGAAGCCCCTAGGGTAAAGAGGCGGTTTAGATTCCACTGGACTCTTAAAATAGTGCAGAAGTAGGCCGGGAGCGGTGGCTCACGCCTGTAATTCCAGCCGTTTGGGAGGCCGAGTTGGGTGGATTACTTGAGGCCAGGAGTTTGAGAGCAGACTGGCCAACATGCTGAAACCCTGTCTCTACTAAAAAGACAAAAATTAGATAGGTGTGATGGTGCCTGTAATCCCAGCTACTCAGGAGACTGAGGCAGGAGAATCGCTTGAATCTGGGAGGCAGAGATTATAGTGAGCCAAGATTGTGCCACTGCACTTCAGCCTGGGCAACGGAGTGAAACTCTGTCTCAAAAAAAAAAAAGTGCAGAAGTAGGTTATTGCTACTTTGTAGCCACTTAAATTTATAGATTAGAAATTATCTTAAGTGATCTCTGGATTATACATAATACATGTTACCTATCACAGAAGGATAATCATTATGCTAACAATATTAAAATTAAAGACAGATTCTGACATCATAACTTATCAGTTTGAATTTTATTAACTCAGGTTGGTGGATTGTTTAAGAGATTTTGGTCCTACGGATTGGCAGCTGGCCTGCTTGGTTTGTAAAACTTTATGGAACTTCAGTGAAAACATCACTAATGCTTCGTCATGTTTTGGAAATGAAGACACCAACACACTCTTATTCCTGCTGTCATCATTTTTAGGTAAGACTCAACTATGATGAATCTAAGTTTTATCAGTGTGAGATGATTTTTTTCTGTGACCTGTTTGGATAAATATTAGTATGCATTTGGGTGACTATTTCTATAAGCAATAAGAGTATATTAAAGATTATTATAATTTGGAACTATCTGAAGAGGCTAGATGTTATTTACAACGGGGACAGAAGGACTTTCAACTCATTAGATACAATTATGATTTCCTCTATGGTTTTTTTTTTTGCATTTTCCCTAGAGTGCATAAATATAAGAGCTCAGCATAAATGTATTTTTGTTGTTCACAGGCATATAGACACTGTTGTAATTGAGAAAATCGGGCTAAAAGTGACTCAATTAAGTCATGCTTTTAAATGAAGTTGTACATTTTAATTAGCTACATTAATTATCATGTGAGTGAGGGCCTGTGAGACTATTTGGCATTACAATGGGGTTTATATCCTTTAAAGGTAGGAAATCACCAATACAAATCCAAGGGAAGAAGGTTGTTTTTTTCTTTTCTTGAGACGGGGTCTTGCTCTATCACCCAGGATGGAATGCAGTGGCACGATCACTGCTCACTGCAGCCCTGAACTCCTGGGCTCAAGCAATCCTCCTGCCTCAGCCTCTCAAGTACCTGGGACTACAGACACGTACCACCATGCCCAGATAATTTAAAAAAAAATTTTTTTTTTTTTTTTGTAGAGATGAAGTCTTGCTATGTTACCCAGGCTAGTGTCAAACTGGACTTAAGCAGTGCTCCCGCCTCAGCCTCCCAAAGTGCTGGGATTACTGGTGTGAGCCACCTTGGTTGGCCAGGATCATTTTTTACATTTAAAAAATTTTACAATTTTAGGATAATTTTTTTCATCCTGGGTTAATTCTAAAAACAATGATTTGGGTCAGCAAATGAGTGTTTTTAATAATCCTTTTTCCCAAAGAGAGGAGATGTACCCATCACTGCCCGGCCACTGTACTGGATCCGAGAGGTCATGTGGAAAGGCTCAGGGTCACTCAGAAGCCATAGGTGCTGAGTTTTAAAATCTTGAGCTCAACTTCTCTGCAACCTGAGAAAGCTTAATAGACACCTTTCCTTTACACTCCTTCACTAACCAGAGCAGGGGCTCCTAATCCTGGCTGCATATCAGACTCACTTGTGGAACTTTTAAAAACACAGATTCTCAGCTGCTCCAAAATTATATTTTATCATCTCCAAGATGAGGATAATTGATGTCCACCCTGCAGGGTTGTCAGTGATAAATGAGCAGATGTGTACAAAGAGCCTAACACAGTGCCTGCCACATGGCAAGTCCTCAGAAGGTGGCTGACGTGCTTTGGAAACTCTTAAGTGTTGTAACGCTATGCCATTAAACAGGAACTGGAACTCGGGAGTTAGTTGAAAGAACTGGATTTGCTGGGTTGATGTGAAATTTGTTTTTTTCCAGGTAAATATAATTTTGTATATTTGTCTTAAAACACAATAAGGAAAAAAAAGTGAGCACCTGTTTTAAATCATTGAGGTTCTGAGTCTGCTCCGTGAGCCTTCAGCTGTCTCAGGTTGCAGGGAGCAGAAGTGCACGTTCAGGCTGCCTTCAATCCATTCTCAATGGTGGTAGAGCATTGAAATCAGCTGTGGAGCTAAAAACCCAAAAAACCCCAAAACAACTTCCTGGCCCCACCCCTAGGAATTCTGATTCAGAAGCTCTGGGATGAGGCTGAGAACCTGTGTTAAAAGTTCCACAGGTGAGTCTGATATTAGCTAGGCTCCAGAGCCTCTGCTCTTCTTAGCAAAGGAGTTTAAGGGAAGAGTGTTCACAGAAGAAAGAAGCCAGGAAACAAGACACCGGTGGCTCAAAGCCTCCCAGAGAGCCAGGCAGGAGCCAGAGTCCCAAGTGACCCCTCAGCAGCCAGCGTCCTGAGCTCCCCCTGGGTACCACCATTCTGGAGACCCAGCTGTGCTGTGTCTGCTGTTAGGGAAAGAATTCTCGCCCCACTTACTCCCTGGAGGCTCCTTCTAGATCATGGCTCCAGCTGCCTCCAGGCTTCTCCTTGCTGCCCCCCGTGTGTCTGTGTCTGTGTTGCTGGTACGCCTTCCTGTGCCACCCACTCAGGGAGAAGATCCGATTGGCTCAGTGAGTCACTGTCCTGTGGCACAGGGCTTTCCTGTGTAGACAGCAGCAACCTGGTGACAGGCTATCTGTGGTTTCCTTTGTTACCCAAGTCTGGGGCAATCAGCCATAAATAACAAGGATGGTGAGGCTGTGGGGCCAGAGATGGATGAGCAGGAGGCATGGGCACAGCTGGCTTCTCAGCAGGGGCAGTGTACCTGGAAGGCATTTGGCTTTAGTGGGCCCTGCTGCCTGTTACAGTCACCCCTTGGTATCGGGGCGGGGGGGGGATTGGTTTCAGGGCCTTCCTCGGATACCAACGCGAATGCCTAAGTGCCTGACATAAAATGGCATAGAATTGGCATTTCACCTACACACGTCTTCCTGCACACATGAAACCATCTGTAGACTACTAACAGTACCTGCAATGTGAACGCTATGTAAATGGTTGTCGCACTGGGTTTTTTATTTGCATTCTTTTTGTTGTTGTTTTAAATATTCTCTATCTGTGGTCGGTTGAACCTGCGGGTGCGGGGGCCGTGGATGCGAAGGGCTGACTGCGCTCCATTCCCAACTTTTCCATAGCCAAGCGGGGCTTCTGGTCGTGCTTCTCCCACCGCTGTGCCTTTGCACATGTTCTGTTTCATTTCCTCCCTGCCCATGCCAATGTGCCTATCCCAAGTGCAGGCCCTTCCCATGTAGCTTCTGAAGCCCACAGTCATAGGCTAGTCATAGGAAATATGTACTACTTATGTAGTAATCAATCATGAATTGTGTAACTTGTCCCGTAATTATCCCGTATTATTATTTTGTGAGTTTTATGTCCCCATTCCAACTGAACCACCTTAGGAAAAGGATATTGCCTCATACAAAGAAGGTACTTGATAGCTGCATGTGGATTGGCTAACTTTGTCTCAATAGTGCTATGTCCTTTTAAAAGTATGTTTATTCTATTTTTGAAAGATCTCTCTGAAGCCATCAGCTAGGTGACAGATAAGGAAAGTAGGTCTAGGATAGTTAAGTGGCTTGCCTCAAGTCCTATTGTAGCAAAGTCAGGACTTCTCATCCGAAAACAAACAGGTAGCCCTGTGTTTTTCAGCTGCTCCGTTACCTAGAACACCCTTACTCCACCTCACCCCATGGAAGGGGACTGTGGAATGGATAACAACAAATAAACACAGGGAGCCAAGCTGCTGTACAGAGCATCCCAGGTTCTCACGCGGTCGAGAGCTTCCTCTTCAGAAACCATGGGGACTGGCCTGCCTGGGCCAGGTGGTGGGCTGTGCTGCCTCCTGGCTTTTCTCTCAGCAGTGGGCACCCAGACCCTGAATTCTGACAGGGTTGTGGCTGTGTCTGGGCAGTGGGACTGCTGCAAGTGAAGTAGGCACGTGGGTGAGAGTGTACTTGCATTTCAATCTTTTACAAAGATAGCTTAAAAAACAGGCCATTTTGGAAACAGGATGAGCCGTTAAATTACCAAGGCCCATGTTGAAGTGTGAGCACTGTTTTTGGAAATACTGGTATGGCAATTTCTGTAGTAATGTAAGTTCCCTAACTTTTTCTTGCTGAGTGACTAGAAAAATAAAAGGAGAAGTAATATATCCTCAACATTGTTGGAATGTTAACAGCTGTTCTGGAAAGTGGCTTTAAAAGAATGTGGTCTGGCCTTGCCATGAATGTACCTGTGCAACAATCTTGCATGATCTGCACATGTGCCCCAGAATCTAAAGTACAATTAATAAAAAGAATGCAGGACGCCTCAGAAAATCCATCCAAAATGCTCAACGTGACTTTGTTGTCCCCCTTTGGCATTCTCACAGTATCATGTATCGATTCTTGTTTAATGAATTGTTATTCTCTACTGGTCCCTGTTTATATGTCCCCTTCAGAAGTGCTTGAGATCTTTCAGAATAAAAATGTTGTTTAATTTACTTAAAAAAAAATGTAGTCTGAAACTTCCCATTATACTGCAGTCATGTCTTATGAACTCATAAGCAGCGTGTTGATGCTGAAGTTCTTAGTGGCATGCTCAACACTCCAGTCTATGGGGAACTGGCACCTGATGACCACGTGTGCAGTTTATTGTTGCAAATGGGAAGTACACTAGGCTGTTGTATGTTCATCATAATTTATGGGGCAGTGGGCAGTTAGGTTTTGTGACAAGGGTAGAGTGGGGCCCCATGTTCAAGTTGGAGGATCACATCATCCAACCTATGCTGAAGAGCTATCAGGTGCTTCTAGAACATTTGACAACTTTGCCTTATAAGAGAATGGTCAGGGCAATGATAATTCCCTTAAACAGCCACCTGGTGCTGAACAGCTAGCTAGGAAATAGTGTGGTGAATAAGGGAAGCTTTTATAGATGCTACAGGACACAAACTTACAGTGATGACTGCGTTATAATGATCACTGATAAATGTATATTTTTGAGTCTTTTAATCCTTTGCAATACTTTGCCCCAAATTTTAGTATTTGGAAGTACGCTGTGCCTAAAGAAAGCGTAAGCATGATTGGTTATCTAAATAAGCACTTTTTACACTGCAGGTTATGAAATCAATTTAGTCCTTGTGACCAGCATCTTTTAAAAATGAAGTAGCAAAGAAAGAAAATATCAGAATATATTACATGTAGTAAGGACAAGTATTCTAATGTGAAACATTTGTTATTTGTATATTAGTGTCTAGGTATATGTATACAGAGTCATAATGTAAAATGTTTTACTTACTGTGGAGCACAGTTTTTAACTTACGTTCTTTTTAAGATTTGAATCAAAGGCTGAGTGCAATGGCTCATGCCTGTAATCGCAGCACTTTGGAAGGCCGAGGTGGGAGAATTACTTGAGGCTAGGAGTTTGAGACCAACTTGGGCAACTTAGTGAGACCCTATCTCTACTAAAAGTAAGATAGTAGTAGATGTGTTTGTAGTCTTAGCTACTTAGGAAACTGAAGTGGAAGGATCTCCTGAACCCAGGAATTCGAGGCTACAGTGAGCTGTGATTGCACCACTGCATTCCAGCCTGGGTGACAGAGTGAGACTCTGTCTCTTAAAAAAAAAAAATCATAGCTCTAAATTTTTACTCAATCAGCCTCTGCTACTCTTGGCAGGACGAGTTCCAAAATTTAATGCCCCATGTTACATGACACTTTTAATGTATATTGCTGTGTTTACTCTGAAACTTTAGCCCACATTTCTCTTACCTGTAGCTGTTTGGCTACTCTTGTTCTCTTGTGTAACCCAATTTAGAATTAGTATGGTTTGACAGTGGGTTAACTACAGGCTGGTCCTGAAGACAAGTTACATGGTTTTGACATGAGATTTTAAAAAGCCACACACTCAACAGAGATTTTGCTTAAAACCACTAAATCCAACCAAATCCCTGGGAGGAGGAAGGGACCATGACATGCCCAGGCCACACTGTTCAGCTGCCAGTAGCTTGGGAGAGGACTTCTACAACAGAATTCATTTTTTTCGAGACAGAGTCTTGCTCTGTTGCCCAGGCTGGAATGCAATAGCACAATCATGGCTCACTGCAACATCTGCCTCCTGGGTTCAAGCAATTCTGCCTCAGCCTCCCAAGTAGCTGGGACTACAGGTGCCTGCCACCACACCCAGCTAATTTTTTGTATTTTTAGTAGAGGTGGGGTTTTGCCATGTTAGCCAGGCTGGTCTCAGACTCCTGACCTCAGGTGACCCACCTACCTTGGCCTCCCAAAGTGATGGGATTGAAGGCATGGACAATGACACCCGGCCCAGAATTGTTTCTATACAGCAGAATTCATTTTCTATATAACAGAATTTTATTTTTATACAACAATTCACTTTTCAACAAAAGTTTAATGTTCAGAAAAATCTGGAAAACAGTGAGCAGGAAGATGGCCTAGAAATCTGGCCAGACACAGTGGCTGATGTCTGTAATCCCAGCACTTTGGGAGTCCAAGGTGGGTGGATCACCTGAGGTCAGGAGTTCGAGACCAGCCTGGGCAACATGGTGAAACCCCACCTCTACTAAAAATACAAAAAAATTGGCCTGGTGTGGTCACACACACCTGTAGTCCCAGCTACTTGGGAGGCTGAGGCACAAGGATCACTTGAACCTGGGACATGGAGGTTGCAGTGAGCTGAGATCACACCATTGCACCCCAGAGCAGACTCTGTCTCAAAAAAATGAAATGAAATCTGAAATCACGGAGACTAACTGACTCTTCTTGTCTGGAAGTAGCCAAACAGGAAGAACTTTGAAGGCATCACACACACTCTGCACTCTGCTCCCTCAGGGCCCAGTTATCTCACGGGTGGGGAGATCCAGGTTTGCTTACAGGATCTTCATGGTGCTCCTTGCCTAAGCATTTGTGTCTGCCTGGAACTTATCTCAGAACTGCATAGTTGACCACTTGGTTGTGATGAGAGGAAGGCATAAACTGGGATTCCAGACTCTTATCTTATTCTGGGCGGTGACACTAACACCCGTAACGCCAAAGTACACAGTGAATGTACACAAATATTCAGTGTAGAATATCTGATATCAACAGAGTCATGAAGCATTTTATAATAGGATTTTAATTGGCCCTATAAAAAAAGTATTGGCAGCTGGGCACAGAGGCTCACGCCTGTCATTCCAGCACTTTGGGAGGCCAAGGTGGGCGGATCACTTGAGGTCAGGAGTTGGAGACCAGCCTGGCCAACATGGTAAAACCCCATCTCTACTAAAAAGATAAAAATTAGTGGGACGTGGTGGCACATGCCTGTAATCCCAGCTGCTCAGGAAACTGAGGCAAAAGAATTGGTTGAACCCAGGAGGCAGAGGTTGCAGTGAGCCAAGATTGTGCCACTGCACTCCAGCCTGGGCAACAGAGCAAGACTCTGTCTTTAAACAAAAAAGTTGTTGGCAGTTTAAGTAGCAACATCTGTGATTGTTTTAGGATTTAGTGGTTGCCATTTAAGAAGTCGGCCTCAGGTCACAGATGTAGGAAGTGGCAGAGCTAATCTGGCTGGCAGGTCAGTGCACTTTTCTGAAGTCTGTCACACAGGGTGTGAGGCTCGACATTAACACGTGAAATTGTCGTGGCAACCAGCACAGAAACCTCAGTGGCCGTTTATCTTCCTACTTGGATTGAATATATTTATGGTGTTCCCAGAATTCAGCGTGCCCTTGGATTAAGAATCAAAGTTGTACTTTTGCATTTTATTCTTACAAGTTCTTTTCTGCATTACCCATGGGCTCACTTGGGATTCTGATATTCCTTGAGATTCACAAGGTCTCCCAGTTTTCAGATATGGAGAGAGTGTGGGGGTGGAAGTTGGTCTTTTCAAAGCACTACTTCCCTGCTGCTTTCAAGCCAGCAAAGTTCTGATTTTCAGTAAAGTTTAAAGAGCTACTATCCTAAAAGATTCCCTGACTCCTTTCATATCTAACCTTTGAAGTAATTAACTTTCCTATGTACACATAAGGAAGTAACCTATTAATATGTCATTTATTCTGAGAAACTGTGATCTGACTTTTGGATGCAAGCTTACATATAAAAAACTAAGGAATTCGTTGAAATAAGGGTTCAGTTCAATCTAGGATTTTTTTATTTTTTGAGACAGGGTCTCACTGTGTCGCTTAGGCTGGAGTGCAGTGGTACGATCGAGCCTCACTGCCGCCTCAATCTTCCGTGCTCAAGCGATCCTCCTGACCTCAGCCTCCTGAGTAGCTGGGACCACAGGCACATACCCCCATGTCCAGATAATCTTTTTTTTTTAATTTATTTTACTTTAGGTGCATACTATATCTGGCATTTCTCCCCATGTTATCCCTCTCCGCCCCCCCACCCCCCGCTGTCTCTCCCCTACCCCCGCCAACTGCCCCCAGTGTGTGATGCTCCTCTCGCTGACTCCACGTGTTTTCGTTGTTCAACACCCACCTATGAGCAAGAACATACAGTGTTTGGCTTTCTGTTCTTGTGTCAGTTTGCTGAGAATGATGGTTTCCAGATTCATCCAAGTCCCTACAAAGGACATAAACCCATCGTTTTTTATGGCTGCGTAGTATTCCATAGTATATATGTACCACATTTTCTTTGTCCAGTCTATCATCGCTGGGCATTTGGGTTGGTTCCAGGTCTTTGCTATTGTACACAGGGCTGCAGTGACCATACGTGTGCATGTGTCTTTATAATGGAATGATTTATAATCCTCTGAGTATATACCCAGTAATGGGATTGCTGGTCAAATGGAATTTCTATTTCTAGATCCTTGAGAAATCACCACACTGTCTTCCACAATGGTTGAACTAATTTACACTCCCACCAACTGTGTAAGAGTGTTCCTGTTTCTCCACATCCTCTCTAGCATCTGTTGTCTCCAGATTTTTTAATGATTGCCATTCTAACTGGCATGAGATGATATCTCAGTGTGGTTTTGATTTGTATTTATCTAATGACCAGTGATGATGAACATTTTTTCATATGTTTGTTGGACTCACATGTCTTCTTTTGAAAAGTGTCTGTTCATATCCTTTACCTACTTTTGAATGGGGTTTTTTTTTCTTGTATATATGTTTTAGTGCTTTGTAGATTCTGAATATTAGCCCTTTGTCAGATGGGTAGATTGCAAAAATTTTTTGCCCATTCTGTTGGTTGCTGATTCACTCTAATGATGGTTTCTTTTGCTGTACAGAAGCTCTGGAGTTTAATTAGATCCGATTTGTCTATCTTGGTTTTCATTGCCATTGCTTTTGGTGTTTTAGTCATGAAATCCTTGCCTATGCCTATGTCCTGGATGGTTTTGCCTACGTTTTCTTCTAGTGTTTTTATGGTGTTAGGTTTTATGTTTAAATCTTTGATCCATCTGGAGTTAATTTTAGTGTAAGGTGACAGGTAGATGTCCAGTTTCTGTTTTCTGCACATTGCTAGCCAGTTTTCCCAACACCATTTATTAAACATGGAGTCTTTTCCCCATTGCTTGTTTTTGCCAGGTTTGTCAGAGATCAGATGGTTGTAGATGTATGGTGTTTCTTCTGGGGTCTCTGTTCTGTTCCATTGGTCTCTGTCTCTGTTTTGGTACCAGTACCATGCTGTTTTGATTACTGTAACCTTGTAGTATAGTTTTGGCAGTGTGATGCCTCTGGCTTTGTTCTTTTTGCTTAGGATTGTCTTGGCTATGCGGGGTCTTTTGTGATTCCATATGAAGTTTAAAGTGGTTTTTTCCAGTTCTGTGAAGAAGGTCATTGGTAGTTTGATGGGGATAGCATTGAATCTGTAGATTACTTTGGGCACTATGGCCATTTTCACGATATTGATTCTTCCTAACCATGAGCATGGAATGTTTCTCCATCTGTTTGTGTCCTCTCTTATTTCATTGAGCAGTGGTTTGTAGTTTTCCTTGAAGAGGTCCTTTACATCCTTTGTTTGTTATATTCCTAGGTATTTTATTCTCTTTGTAGCAATTGTGAATAGGAGTTTGCTCTTGATTTGGCTCTCTGTCTGTTATTGGTATATAGGAATGCTTGTGATTTCTGCACATAGATTTTGTATCTTGAGACTTTGCAGAAGTTGCTTATCAGTTTGAGGAGATTTGGGGCTGAGACAATGGGGTCTTCTAGATATATAATCATGTCATCTGCAAATAGAGACAGTTTGACTTCTTCCTTTCCTAATTGAATACTCTTTATTTCTTTTTCTTGCCTGATTGCTCTGGCTAGAACTTCCAATTCTATATTGAATAGGAGTGGTGAGAGAGGGCATCCTTGTCTAGTGCCTGATTTCAAAGGGAATTCTTCCAGCTTTTGCCCGTTCAGTATGATATTGGCTGTAGGTTTGTCATATATAGCTTTTATCATTTTATGATACGTTCCATCAATACCTAGTTTATTGAGAGTTTTTAGTATGAAGGGCTGTTGAATTTTGTTGAAGGCCTTCTCTGCATCTATTGATATAATCATATGGTTTTTGTCTTTGATTCCATTTATGTGATGGATTACATTTATGGATTTGTGTATGTTGAATCACCCTTGCATCCCTGGGATGAAGCCTACTTGATTGTGATGGATAACCTTTTTGATGTGCTGTTGCAATCGGTTTGCCAGTATTTTATTGAAGATTTTTGTGTTGATGTTCATCATGGATATTGGCCTGAAGTTTTCTTTTTAAGTTGAGTCTCTGCCTGGTTTTAGTATCAGGATGATCTTGGTCTCATGAGTTAGGGAGTATTCCCTCCTATTGTATTGTTTGATACAGTTTCAAAAGGAATGGAACCAGCTCTTTGTACATCTAGTAGAATTCGGCTGTGAACCCATCTGAACCTGGACTTTTTTTGGTTGGTAGGCTATTGATTGCTGCCTCTGCTTCAGCCCTTGTTGGTCTATTCAGCGTTTCAAATTCCTCCTGGTTTAGTCTTGGTAGAGTACCAGTATCTAGGAATTTATCAATTTCTTCCTGGTTTACTGGTTTATGTGCATAGAGCTGTTTGTAGTAATCTCTGATGGTAGTTTGTATTTCTGTGGGATCAGTGGTGATATCCCCTTTATTGTTTTTTATTGCATCTATTTGATTCTTCTCCCTTTTCTTT